>CM021100.1:946652308-946847735 GCA_007115665.2 Sequoiadendron giganteum | reverse complement strand
TCTAATTTAGGATTTTAGCCATAGCAGCAAGGAAGTGAGTAGATTGATTAAATGATGTGGTAGATGTGTATGGAAAATGTGGTAGCATAGAAAAGGCGGTGAGCTGTTTGAAAAAATACCTCAAGAAATGGATCATACATTTCTTTGAGGCATATTTTCAAACTACTCACTTCCTTTTCTATGCTATTGCTTACTATTATGATTTGGTAGATTTTTTCCAAGCATCCATAGCTTTTTGGAAAGCACAGTTTTTAGGATTTTATCCATAGCAACAAGGAAGTTCAAGTAGTTTGATAAAATTCTTTGGTAGACATGTATGGAAAATGTGGTAGCATAGAAAAGGTTGTGAGTTGTTTGAAAAAATACCTAAAATAAATGTGGTCTCATGGTGAAGGAGTGGTATTCCATCACCATGAGACCACATTTCTTTGAGGAATTTTTTCAAACTAATCACTTCCTTGTCTATGTCATTTCCTACAAATTTAATAAATGAATATAAAAAATAACCTAAAACTAATAAATTCACAATAAAAAAAAAACAATCCTTACCTATTCGACCTCCCTATCGATGTGGCGGCATCTTGGAAATGAAATAGCAACAAATTAATGGAAAAAAATGCAAGATTGTCTCCTCCCACAACATGAGTGTGCAAGAGAAGGGTTTTTGTCCATGGGAGCAAATAAAAGTCAACATAAAAATGAATTAGATTTTTTTTTTTTTTGTTTTAATAACAAGTAACGTGCTCATGGAATGCCACGAGCATTTTATAGGCTTGATGTGGCCAAGCCTTTGTCTTGGTCACACCAAACCATAGCGCAAGTGTGTTATAACATGCTCACATTATAACACGCTTGCACTATGGTCTATCAATTTTTAAAAAAAAAATTGGCCACAATTTGGCCCCCCATCTTTTTGCACCTGCCCAAAACTAAAATACATTGAGTTTCCAAGATGAAAAATACAAGCTAGGTAGTGAGTTTATATAAAGCTAAGGAGAGGATGGGGGTGGAAAATCAACCAATAGGAATTAACCACCAAAAGTGGAAGTAGCCACCAAAAGTAATAAATGCTCCACCCTTTTAGGATAAGGACAACTCATAATCTTATCTCCTAGTTATTAAATAATAAACTCACTTTATTATATTAAGAAAGGTTAATAAAAGTGTAGGAAAAACCTATGACCAAGAGAAAATACATTAACTCACTAGGAAAATAAAAACCTACACCAAGAGTACATTAAATAACCCTTGTGTAATTTTTTAATTCATAGTAATTATCTCTTTGAACATAATAAGGTTAGTAAACCAAAATTTCCTACTCAAATCCTATGCCAATAATACTTTCACTATTCATTTTTGCATAATTCTTACTCTCTTTTTTTGACCCTTATGTTGTAATAGCTTTTTCTATGCTCTTCCTTTGGTTGAAAAATATTATTGCCTTCAGACTTGTGTGCACTTCAAATGATTGTGAAATTTGAGAACTTATTTAATGCTTATTATTTGAAATAGTTGACATATTTTTTGATCATTAACTCTTAAAGTTGTAGCTTCTCTAACGATTATTTCATTCTTTATAAAATTAAAGATTTTTTTTAGGTATTTTATAATCTACAATTACTTCTTTTCCATGGAAAACTCAAGAAAACTATTTTTTAGGTATGTTGAGTTAAAATGAGGTACCCTTGTTGATCCTCATATTATGGAAGAAAGTAAAATGGGTGATGACCTAAGTATGGTAAACCTTTCGTCACAAAATCCAATTAATCTTGGTATTGAATGATTATGAAAATCAATTAAATTTATCCTTTTTTAATTTTCCTAGTAATTTATTTTAATTAATTCAACCCTTTTAAATTATTGAAATAGATCTATATAATCTCTATCAATAGGTACAAAGTGCAAATCTAATAAAACCCTAACTCACTTTTTCTTGTAACATGAGATATGTTTAAATATCTTTCAATGCATGCATTTTCTAATAATTTCTCAATGTGTGTATTATGTAATTATTTAGACATTGTACTGTGCTCTAGCCTCAAGCATGGAACCATGGAGTAGAGAAAAACAATCTAGGTATGCAAATTTATACTCTTTTCCTTCATCAAACATGGTTGTTGCAACTAATGTGGAACTAGACAAATAAAGTTCTCTAAAATATGAAAGAAAGAAAAAATATTATCCGGGTCTTAAAAATCCTCACTATTCTTGGAATATTTCTTTAATCTCATGTAATGGATATGATCCCTCTATTTATTTTTGTAAAATTGATAACAAAATTTATCTCTTTCAATCTTAAACTAACCTCCTTAGATCTCCTAAGGTTTACATGAAAGGGGTTTTGGGTTGCTTTAACATCTATGATTTTTTAATCACAAAAATGTTTTGGGATTTAAGTTTTAACTAGTAAGAAATTATTTTTTGTGCAAACATAGTTTGTGGCTATTTCAATTAGGCAATTTATGATTATTTGGTGTCTAAAAACTTATTTGTATTGATAATAACTATAATGGCTTTGGAAGAATTAAACTTAGTTCAAGAACACTGTTGGAACTGAAAGCATGCAACTTTTTTTCCTATTAGAATTTGTAGGATTTAAAGAAGTGTTACAACTCCAAGGTTTCAAGTTGAAAAAAAAAACTAATTTTGAAATTAGTGAAAGATTTAAGGAAATAAAATAAAATTTGTCAATTGTTTTTGATAAGTACAAGGTATACTATATATGATTTTTTTATCTCTCTTGCATGTGCACCATCCTATGCAAGGACTATTTAATCCACTTGATTATGACAAACATGACCTTGACTCTACTTTAAAGTATATTTCATTGAATTTCTTTGATATTTTAAGTGAGAAAGTAAAAAATTCAAATCTTTTGGAATTTCAAGTTGAAATTAAAAAAAAAAAAATGAATTTGAAATTAGAGAGACTTAAGGAAGGTAAGGAGAATTTGTCAATGAATTTTGATAAGCATAAAGTCTAGTAGATATACTTTTTTTATTTTCAATGTACACCATCTCATACACAAGTTATTTAAACCACTTCAGACAATTTGATTATAGTAAATATAATCTTGATTCCACTTTAAATCTATACTTCGTTGACTTATTGATATTTTTAAATAAAAAAGACAAAAAAATAAAATCTTTTCATATATTAAATATTCATATATTCATTACTTTAATTCCTCTCATTTTCTCTATTCCTCTTAATCTTCCTGCAATTCTCATAAATTTCCTCTCGATACATCCCTTTCTCCCTTAAATTTCCTATCAATGCACCCCTTTCCACTTAAATTTCCTATCAATACATCCCTTTCACCCTTAAAATTAATAAGTGCTAGTATAATTTAATTTGTCTATTTGCTCCAACTACTTAGTTGGGTTGAATAAAATGAACCGTCCAATACGCTATCGAGAAGCTACATGATGCCTGCATTCTTGACCTTGATCAAGAAGTATATCTACAATGTGTTGACCGACTACAAAACTTCGGCCTTAAGATGTCCTTGCAGTTTAAAGTGTTGGACTCAGGGAAAATAGAAAATTGACACAGCACCGATCCATTCTCTGCCTCCACGAAAAATTAGCCACAATGCTTCCCTTTCCCTTCCACAGCCGGAGGCCGAGCCTGGTTCTCATATTACTTCCCTTTTTGCTGGGTTTTGTGTGCGGAGCTGAAGTGGATGAGAGTGTTCCGCGGCCCACCACTTTCGTCTTCAACCGCTTCAACAGAACGGAGGGACTCACTCTACTGGGAGTTGCTGCACAAGTAAGGTCCAAGTCGGTGCTCATGCTCACCAATCACACGCACGATGTCATGGGCCGCGCATTGTATTCGGCGCCCGTGCAGATGAAACCGCGCGGAAACAACCGTAGTGTTTCGTCCTTCAGCACCACCTTCGTTTTCTCCATGCTTCCCCCGCCCTCGGACACCGGCGGCCACGGTCTCGCCTTTCTTATGACGCCCTCGCCCACACTCTCTGGTGCCCTCCCTACCCAATACATCGGCCTTCTCAACTTCACCAGTAACGGCCATGACTACAACCATCTCTTCGCAGTCGAGTTCGATACCTGCCAGAACGTCGAATTCCAGGACCCTGACGACAACCACGTCGGCGTCGACATAAATGGTCTCGTGTCGGTCCAAGCAAAGTTCGCCGGTTATTGGGACAGAAAAGGTTTCACAGCAGTCAGCTTAAAAAGCGGCCGGAATATCCAGGCTTGGATAGACTATGATCACCTGAGAACCAAGCTTCATGTGAGCATCACATTCGCGGGTCTACCCAAACCGCAGAGACCCCTCATCTCGCTCGACAGAGATCTGTCGACCGTTGTCGAAGACGAGATGTACGTGGGGTTTTCCGCAGGAACGGGAAACTTTGTAGAAGACCATTATATTCTGGCCTGGAGCTTTACAACCAACGGAACCGCGCCGCCTCTGGATGTAACCACTCTCCCTTTCTTCGCAAACGATAATCCGAGCCGTATCTCGAAGAGATTAATACCTGGTGTAGCCGTCGCATCTGGAGTTCTGGTTTTCTTATCTGCAGCTGGGATTGTGATGTGGGTCAGAAGAATGAAAGAGAGAGAAGATACCGTGGAAGAATGGGAGTGGAAGTACTGGCCTCACAGATTGCTCTACCAGGACCTCAGCATTGCTACCAATGGCTTCCATGAAGAGCAACTGTTGGGCCACGGGGGCTTCGGTCGGGTCTACCACGGAGTTCTTCCTAACAGCGGTCTGCCGGTCGCCGTCAAATGCATTACACGGGAATTCACAGAAGGAATGAAGGGTTTCATTGCAGAGATCAGCAGCATGGGGCGGCTGCAGCACAGGAATCTGGTGCAGCTGCGGGGATGGTGCAGGCGACAAAAGCAGCTCTTTATTGTCTACGACTACATGCCCAATGGCAGCCTCGATAAATTGATCTTCGGGAACCCCAATGCGTTGCTGCGATGGTCTGAGAGATATAATATTCTCAAGGGGGTCGCTGCGGGTTTGCTGTATCTGCACGAGCAGTGGGACAAGAGGGTTGTCCACAGAGACATCAAGGCAAGCAACGTGTTGTTGGATTCGGAGCTCAACGGAAGACTCGGGGATTTCGGGCTGGCTAAATTGTACGACCACAGCGAGAATCCGCAGACTACTCATGTGGTAGGGACGCTTGGGTACATAGCACCGGAACTTATCCACACAGGGAAAGCCACGCCCAGCTGCGACGTGTTCAGCTTCGGTGCTCTGTTGTTGGAGGTTGCGTGCGGGAGACGGCCCGTGGATTTTTCCAAGGATGAGGGACAAGAAGTCTTGCTGATATGGGTGTGGGACTTGTACACCAGAGAGAGCCTGCTGGATGCTGCGGATCCCAAACTGCAAGGCGACTATGGAGTGGAAGAGATGGAAAGAGTGCTAAAACTGGGACTCTTGTGCTCGCATCCGGCGGCGGAAAGCAGGCCTGGCATACGGCTTGTGTGGCAGGTGCTGGAAGGGGAAGCTCCTCTGCCTTCTCTGGACATTGCTTCCTTTTCTCTGCCTGTAATGACTCCTCAAGGTTTTTTTAGTAGCAGATACCGAGGCCTCTCATCGCCAGCAAACGCTCGGCCGGAGCAGGTGGAAAACCAGTGACACGTCCATAACAGGAGGGCAGAGTCCATAACAGAGACAAACTAATTCCCCAACCAATCGCCCCTCCATTGAGGGCAGAGTCCATAACAGGAGGTTGTGAGAATGAATAGATCGGCTAAATCTGTTATTGGGGTTTTAGTGATAAGATGTAGGTCATTTCTGTGTTCCACAGAAAAGAGCCAATGCAGCCGGGATTAGTCATACTGACCTATTAAGATGAATCAAATACCACCTGCCCTGCGCAGTAGCTAGATTTGATGGTTTTGTGATGGCATTTTCGATTTTCTGCTTTTAAATACAGTCTGTGTTATTAACAAATTTGTGATTATTCATAGGGATAATGTATTCAAGTGACATGCATTGAATTGTATGCAATGTATGCTGGATTAATTCTGCTGTTTCATAATATTTTATTATTAAATTTAATCAGTTTTATTTAGTGATGTTTTATGTGATGCCCTTTTTCTTCTATCAAAGCATAAACTAGCAATTGCACCTTCATGTGCAATGGGTATGTTGAAGACATATTAGTTAATTTTGTGTTAAAATTGTTTATTATAATTCAGAAAAAGTGATTGAGATCCGTAAGCTACAAATCTTCTTTTTGAATTGGCAAAAAGGTTAGCAAGTATGAAGTTTTCGAAAATCGGGAAAATATCAAAGATAAACTAGTATATTCTTGTTAGTTGGTCACTGGCCTTTAAGTTGACAATAAGGAAAGTTATGAAAGAGAAGAATTGAAGGGTCCCCATTTTCACCATTCTTGTACATTGAATTTTCATCTAGGGAATTATATTCATTACCTATGCAACTCGAAATATCTTTAGTGGAAAGGGAGAAGACAAATGGAACAACCATTTGATCGCTCCACATGAACCTTTTGACAAAACACATGCATATTGTGGATAGACAAAGTGAGCACATGAATTATTCAATAAAATGTCTTAGACTCTATTATACATGGCAAGCAGAATATTAAGCATCAAAAATATTTAATCACATTACACTTAGAAAGATGAATATTAAATATATAATATAAAAGAACAAATTAATGATTGAAAGTTAAGCAATTTCGTTACTCTTATTTCCTCAAAAATAAAAGACAAAGTCTATATTATCCTTTGTATAGTCATTTTTAAAATGGCCAAAAGTCTTTTACACTGAGAAATGGCTAGAATAAATAGATGGAGCTAGTAATATTTAATAATAAAGAATCAACATAAACTGAAATAGAACCAATACATGATTAAGTTCTTGCATTATGGTAGAAGCAACAAAAACTAAAATAAGCAAGCAATGAATCAACCAAAACAAAAAAAAGACATGATCACAAGATTCACCCTACAAAAAAGGGGAAAACTTTGAAAAGAGTGACACTATGCTTCCTCATGTCCACCCTTAACATCTCAAAATCCTTGTGCTCATGTTTCCTCTTTGTAATTTTTTTGATACTTTACTCTAAAAAAATTCCATGCTTTGTTTTGTAGTCTCCTATACCAAGACGTTTGGTTGTAGCATCAAACATATTTCAAACAATTCTATAGTTTTCTATATCAAGATGTTTGGCTATAGCATCGATGGAGATTTCCCCATAAACTTGCCAAATTCTGAATACATAGAAATTCAAGAGTCTCATAAGCTATCAACATTGTCATTGTGTACATTTTTTGTTTCAGTAACTAGTAGAACTAAATATTAATTCTGTAAATTCCTTTAGTGGACGTGGTGATTTTTTGCAACTGAAAGTAGGATGGCATAATTCCTTTAGACAAAAAATGTAACTGCATATAAAGGGAAGAAATAAAGGTGTTTAGCAATCACATAGATTTGTGTGCTTTATAGATGTAATAAAAACCAACTACCTATGAAGCCATGAAAACTAGAACAGTGCAATATTTGGGCAAGGTTTTGAATCATTAAAAGTATGTTATAAAAAGCCTACATATTACTAAATGTATGAAGTGTAGTTCAAAGTTTGAACAAATATAAACAAAAATAAAAAAGATTTCTCAATGAGCACATAAACATAGATTATTGGAAAGGCTGCTAACCATGATCTCATAAAAAAATATGGTCATTATTATTGAAAACGCTGATTTGTTCATAATAATGTTGAAACAAGAATTTTATGAAAATAAATATACTTTGAAAATCATGGGAATGCAAGGATGATAAATGGATGATGCTTCAGGTACTACAGGAAGTCAATTGAGCTCAATTGGGCATGCCTTCAAAATAGCTAAGTAGTTGTATTCAAAATTTTAAATATGTAGTAGAGGTCAAGAATATGATTTTAAATAAATATAAACTTGCAAATATTAGAAATACAGAAGAACAATCATTGCAGCCTTATATATTTCACGGTTTTCCAAAACATGTAAATTTCTTGTTTATTAGTACATACCTAGTAGTAGCCAAAAAACCAAGCGGTATCAAATTGTGTAGCGCCTAGGGTTTCCCAACAAACATGTCCTCAATAAAGAAAGAATGGCCACTAAATGGAAGTCATTGCAGCAGTAAGACTTAGCCAACAATAAAAAAAGAAAGGAAAAGATATATTATTATCTTGAATCCCAAACCCTTGCCTAAACTCCACCTTGAGACAAATCGTTTCCTCAAATTTGGTCTTTGAAAGAGATCTACTAAATTTGCATTTTGCTCCTATAGAGAGTGGACAAGTTGCTGCAGCTCATCAATTTGGAGAAGTGAAAGGTCAATACCAATGAGGAAGAGTTTGGAGGAGTGGAAAGCACTTGAATATTCCTATGAAACTGTAATGAAACTAGGGTAAGTGGAAATGTGCAAAGCTTGCAATATTACGAAGTAGATATTTTGGAAATCCTAACTATCAACAAGAATTTATGGGAGTTCTAACATATGGCCCTATTATGCTATCATACATGTGAGTTTTAAAAACTCTAACTAAACATAAAGCATCCTATTGATAAAACATGTTGAAAATAGAAAATAAGGCTACTGATTTCTTTGAAGGGTTTGGTTGCTACTCTGGCCAACTCCAAGGGCAGTAAGTATGAATGTAGGACATGGCATTAGATTCAATTATTCAAATTTCCAAAGATAAAACGTTCCAAAAGATATAACCTAACCTCACATTAGAGTGAGCAAGCCACTTTGTAGACTTCATTACAAGACAATCTATTTTAATGGTACCTACCAAATGGTACCCAACAGTTTGAGTGTAGGTAAAACCCTACAAATTTTAAACCATTGGATTTCTAACCTTATAATTTCCAACACCAAAAAACAACATTTGGGTTCTTCAAATTTCTCATTAAAACAATGAAGATTGTGAAGTACCAACTCTAAGTTGTACATCCTTTCATCAACTGATAATTTTTTATTGGCAGTAGCAATAAAAAAGATATAAAACTAACTTATGATAATTTATAATAACTTTATTTATGAAAACTAAAGACTCACAAAGTACATTGTTATATATCAAATATTTTACTATTTTATTACTAAGATAATTCATTGTTGAAATGCTCAGAGAACATGAGGTATGGTGCATAAAATAGTTAATGATATCTGAAATGAATTATTAAAATGAATATGGAGGCAAAGAGATGAACCATAGCATGACTACAAAAGTCATGGACAGTATCAAAAGCCCCCAAATATTTTAAGGTTGACATGGGAAATCTTCTCCAAGCATCTAAAAATGGACCACATACTACATATATCAACTACCCCAATGTTATTATCCACCATGATATGTTTCAACTCACTACTGTCACTTCTCCAATTTGGCGAGCTGCAACAAATTGTCTAGTGATCGATGTGGTAAAGAAGTTAGTGCAATAGTGTGCAAAAACGATGTGGTAGTCACATTAATATCTTATCATGTGAACTTGAATGCACTCGAATGCTAATAAGTAAGCCCTAAAACCTTGATATTTTCATATTTCGTTGCCTGTGAATAGATTGAAGCAACAACTATAGAAAGATTGGTTTTGGTTTTCATTATTTAAATAAATTTATGCTATGGCAATCATCGCAAGCTCTGTCGACATCTTTCAAAGCACAACACAATTTTTGCACAATATTTGTTAGGTAAGTCACTTGCCAAGGACCTTGTAGTAGAGGCACCATCATTGTTTACCAGTTCTTATATAATGAGGGCGAAGATAGAAGATGAGTCTCTAACCTGCTTTGTGAGAGTGGAGTCGTGTTAAGTGGATTGGTGGTGAGAAATATCTGAAAGTGTTTAGATTTGAACTTATATGAGAGTAAAACTAAAAGAACTATAAAGGGGAAACTTTTGGGAAGTGTTGTTGTAAATCTAGCTCAATATGGAATTCTTAAATGTTACCCCTTACAAGTCCTAGACTCTTCATTGTGGTAGGTAAGGCCATGATTCCTTCTCCAATAATTGATGTTGATAAATTAAGCACAACTCCTAATAAGGTTGCATCATTGTGTCCATATGCTTGAGTATCTTGTTCCTTCTCTAGAAGTAGTGGTAGTCTATCATTCTCCTCTTTTTCCACCACTGGATTCCCTAAAGTCATCCTAGCAATCTTTTCACATGCTATGAATGCCTATTTCTCCCTTCTCTCAAATAAAAAATCCTTTACTTCCAATCTTATGAGACGTATGTTGGATTGATAACATATTAGTTATTTTGGATCTAATGAAAAAAAAAATCATCACAAGGTAATCTTCGACAATTGTTCTTATATTCTATAGCACAAAATGGTTTTCATCTACTAGACACTCTTTTACATTAAAGATGCCAAAGAAATTACAACATATAGTCAAAATAATTGTTGACATTTGATGCTTGTCGTATACATTACTGCTATTTTTAGCCTCCATCCATCATTTTTTGTTGTTGTCTATTTTTGGTCTTCTTCTACCGTTTTTGCTGCCAGTCATCTACACATTGAATAATGCATGTCCTACGCATGCTACAATTTTCTATTTTTTTGAGTCTTGTTCTGGATCATCCTTCAATGTTTTGTTATTGTTTTTCTATATAATACGTATGAATAAAAAGACTAGTTTGGAGTCTGAAAAATATAGATTTTTTATGTGCTTTATTTTTTTCATGTGTACTCTATTTTTCCAAGTTGAATATTGTTTTATCTCTTCTTTCATATCCACTATTGTTATATTTTAACCTCTTCAGTGCAAGAATTTGGCTTGTTTTATATTTTTCATTTGGTATCAAAGAATGTATTTTCTTTTGGGTTAAAGATTTAGTGGGCTGAATTTTTCCCAAGGTTTATCATGTCAAATTCTAACTCCTTGCCCTTTCTAGAATTTGATGGAAATGAGTATGATTATTGGTGCATCAAAATGACAACCTTTTTGATAAGAAAAGATTTGTGGGAAATTTTTGAATAAGGTTATGTAGAGCCAGTTGATTGGAATGCCCTCACAACCAATGATAAAATAGCCAAGAAGGAGAATGCTCAGACCTTGTTTCACATTTAAATAGCTCTTGATAAGAGCCTATTTCCTAGAATTGCAGGAGCAAAGACAACTGAGGATGCTTGGAAGATTCTAAAATAAGCTTACTAAGGTAGTGATCAAGTCAAAGTTGTCAAGATATAGACATTGAAAAGAGAATTTGAGAATTTAAAGATGCAAGAAGCTAAAAGTGTGAGTGAATATTGTGTCAGAGTTAAAGATGTGGTCAATAAGATGGCTAAACTTAGAGAAATTGTGAAAAATGAGGTTTTGATAAAAAAGGTGTTGAGAACTCTCACACCAAGATGGAATCATGTTGCCATAATCATAGAAGAAAGCAAGAATTTGACAACCCTTCGGTTTGATCATCTAGTTGGGTCTCTTATGTCACATGAAGAGAGATTGAAAGATTCATTTGGAGAAAGTGATGCAAAATCCTTTTCATCCAAATTGAAAATAAAAAATAAAGAGGATTCCAACATCAACACCAAAAATAATGAAGGTCAAGGTAGAGGCCAAAATCAGAATCATGCAAAAGGAACTAGAGGTAGAGGTGGCTCAAGAGGAAGAGGTGGTTCCAAAGGATGAGGTAGAGGTAGTTTTGATAAGAGAAATGTTCAAAGTTACCATTGTAATAGGTATGGCTACTTTGAAAGAGATTGTAGATTAAAAGAAGGTAAAAGTGTTAATTATGCTAAAGAAAGTGATGAAAATTGTCTAGATCATTTATTTTTATCTTACTTTAAAGGTGAAACTAGTAGTAAAGAAGTTTGGTATCTAGATTTTGGATGCTCTAACCATATGATAGGGAATGAGAACTTGTTTTCAACAAAGGATGAAAGTTTCAAATACAAGATTCAGCTTGGTGATGACAAATCATTGGAGGTTGCTACAAAAGGAGCTATGGAAGTCCATACAAAAGAAGGTATGAAGAGTATTACATATATTTATTACACTCCATAGTTGACACATAATTTGTTAAGTGTTGGAAAACTATGCGAGAAGAACTATAAAGTTATTTTTGAGAATAAGAAATGTACAATTTATGATAAGAATTAGGGCAATAGGATTGTGACTTTTGTGCCTATGAAAAAGAATAGAATGTTCCCTTTGAAATTTGGTGAACATAATAGTAGCCTTGCCAATATGGCATATGAGGATATTAGTTGGTTATGGTATCTCAGGTACGGACATTTAAATTTTCATAGTTATAAGATTCTCACATCAAGTGCGTTAGTTTTTGCTTTACCTAAGGTTGAAGAGCATAGGGACGTTTGTGAAGGATGTGCTAAAGGCAAGCACGCAAGGGAGAAATTTTCAAAAGGAAATGCATGGAGGGCCCATCATCCACTTCAACTTATTCATTCAGATATTTGTGGTCCTATGCAAACAAAGAGTTTGGGTAAGTAATCATATTTTATCACTTTTATTGATGATTACTCACAAAAATGTTGGGTGTACTTTTTGCAGGCCAAAGATGAAGCCCTTGATACATTCAAGATGTTTAAAGCACATGTTGAAAATGAGAAGGGGTGCACAATAAAATGTTTAAGGATTGATTGTGGAGGTGAATTATATTCAAGAGCCTTCCAAGATTATTGTGAGGTGAATGGCATCAGGAGGCAGCTCACCACTGCATACACACCCCAACAAAATGGAGTAGCTAAAAGGAAAGATCATATAGTGGTGGAAATGGCAAGAAGTATGCTACAAACCAAGGGTCTTAGCAATTATTTTTGGGGAGAGGTAGTTGCTATAACAATATACATTCTCAATTGGAGTCCCATAAGTGCTCTTGATATGAAGACTCCTCATGAAGCCTAGTATGATAAAAAGCCTAATGTTAAGAATTTCAATTTTTTTGGGTGTTTAGCATATGTACATGTAGCTGATTAAAAGAGGAAAAAGCTAGATCTGAAAAGTGAATCATATATTTTTGTTGGATATAGTGATGAAAGCAAGGCTTATAGGTTTTATAATCCTCTCACTCATAATATTCTTATCTCTAGAGATGTGATTTTTGATGAAGGGGGAGTTTATGGCCATCAAAAAGGCCATGTGGAAAAATAAAAATCTGTTTTGAATGATGTTATTATTGATATTGATCAAGAGAATCCCACTAATTTTTATATTTCAAGTACTTCAAATCCATCAAGCAAATCCTCATCTAGTTCATCAATTCCAAAATTGTAAGCCCAAATTCAAGTCCAAGTTCTACAAGGAAGGTAAGAAGTTTAACTGGCATTTATTGAAGGAGTAAAAATCAAGCACATGAAGAAGATCCAATAGGTGAGACAATAAATTTTTCTTTACTTTCTAAGGCTGATTTTGAACCATCATGTTTTGAAGATGCAATTGCTAATGATTTCTGGGTGCAATAAATGAAAGAAGAGACGGATTCCATTCATAGGAATGACACTTGGGAGCTTACAGAGCTTCCACATGACAAGAAGAAGATTGGCACCAAATGGGTCTACAAGAATAAACTATATAACAGTGATGGGAGTGTTGAAAGACACGAGGAAAGATTGGTTGCCAAAGGCTTCACCTAGAAGTATGGCATTGATTATGAAGAGAATTTTGCACCAGTAGCAAGACAAGAGACTATCAGGATGATGATTTCACTTGCAACTCAAAAGAAATGAAGTATTCATCACATGGATGTGAAAAGTGTCTTCTTGAATGGGTACTTAGAAGAGGAAGTGTATGTGGAATAGTCACAAGGTTTTGAAATGCAAGAAAAAGAAGATCAATTCTACAAGTTGAAGAAGGATTTGTATGGCCTCAAGCAAGAACCATGAGCATGGTATACTAGGATTGATGGATATTTTCAAGAGAATGGCTTTCAAAGAAGTAAGAGTGAACCTACCCTTTACTAAAAAAAGAAGGTACTGATATTGTTATAAGTTTGTATGTTGATGATTTGTTGTATATGGGTAGCAGTTCTAAGATGGAGGATGAATTCAAAGTTTCTATGATGAATGACTTTGAGATGAAAAATTTAGGTTTCATAAAATATTTTTTAGGAATGGAGGTTTATCAAAGTGAGAACAAACCTTTCATAATTTGTCAGGCAAAGTATACTAGAGATATGTTGAAGAAATTTGATATGGTTGATTGTATACCTCTCTCCAATCCAATTTCTCATGGAGTTGTGTTGTGTAGAGATGATGGTGCTAATATAGTTGATGATAAAACTTATAGGAGTATTGTTGGGAGTTTGATGTTTTTAACTCACACAAAACTTGATATTGTTTATTTAGTTTCACTTGTTTCAAGGTACATGAAAAATCCATCAGAAATACACATGAAGGAAGCCAAGGGAATTTTGAGGTATGTGAAAGGAACTCTAAATTTTTGTATTCATTACTACTCTTCTAAGAAGTTCAATCTTGTTGGATTTAGTGATTCAGATTGGGGAGGTAGTTTGGATGATCGAAAGTCTACATCTAGTAATTGCTTTTCTTTGGGTTCTAGTTTATTTACTCGGAGTTCAAAGAAGCAATGTATTGTTGCTCTCTCTTCCACAAAAGAAAAGTATATTGTAGTCACTTTAGTAGGTACACAAACATTATGGCTTAGAAAACTTCTTGAAGAAATTGGAGAAATATAGGTTTAGTCTACAGTGATTTTTTGTGAAAAAATTAGCGCCATTAAATTTTTCAAGAATCTTGTTCATCATAGTAGGACAAAGAATTTTGATTTAAAACACCATTTTATCAGAGATTTGGTGTAGAAAAAGGTAGTAGAATTATAATAAATTAGCATGAAAGAATAATTAGTAGATATCTTCACCAAAGTAGTTGCAAAAGAGATCAGTTTCTAACACTCAAAACTCATATTCTAAGCCCTCTCAGCATCAAGGGGGAGTATGTTTACATTTGATGCTTGCAATATACGTTACTGCTATTTTTAGCTTCCATCCATCATTTTTTGCTGTCATCTATTTTTGGTCTTCTTCTACCATTTTTGTTGCCAATCTACTGCACATTGAATAATGCATGTCCTATGCATGCTATAGTTTGCTATTTTTTTGAGTCTTATTTTGGAACATCCTTCAATGTTTTGTTATTGTTCTTCTATATAATATGTATGAATAAAAAGACTGGTTTGGAGTCTGCAAAATACATAGTTTTTATGTGCTTTGTTTTTTTCATGTGTACTCTATTTTTCTGAGTTGAATATTGTTTTATCTTTGCTGTCATATCCACTGTTGTTATCATTTAACCTCTTCAGTGCAAGAATTTGGATTGTTTTAGATTTTTCAAGAATGGATTACATAGTCCACAAAGCACATAGATTAGAGCAAATCCTCTTGGCTTCTTTACAAAGATGAGAGTTCTAAACTATTATTGTTTGGAGGACTTTGGTCATTTCTCTTATGATTGGTTGTAATTCTTGGTTTACCAAAACCACTAAGCCTTTGGAAGCTAGTTCATATCCATGTTTGAGAACCCATTGGTAGCAATGCTTTAGAAAAGGGCATCAAAATAAGCCATTGTTTGTGTTTTAGATTTGAGTATTATCAAGTCAAAATCAACCTAATATTTCTTCTAACTAAAAGCAACAATTTTGCAACCACTCACCAAAATAATTGTGGTAATATTCTTAGATAGTTGATGTATGCCTTGTTTATCACTGTAAATCCAAGCCACTTGTTTGTGTTTTAGATTTGAGTATTATCAAGTCAAAATCAACCTAATATTTCTTCTAACTAAAAGCAACAATTTTGCAACCACTCACCAAAATAATTGTGGTAATATTCTTAGACAGTTGATGTATGCCTTGTTTATCATTGTAAATCCAAGCCACTTGGAGATGTGGGGTTAGGATATGGTGGTTGTATTTCCATTTGAATCAACGTATGGTAAAAATAATAAAGGTATAACTACGTCTTGAGAAAACGAATGTGTAATGGGATAGATACTCATTGCAGTTACCAGTGTTTAGAGGTGGTTATGCTATAAATCCTTGTTTTCTTTTGATTTTTTCAAAAAATAGGAACTTATCATTTGATTCCAATATCAAATAATTTGATATCTAAACCAATCACACATACCATTATTTATATTTATTTCTATCAAGGAAACTATTGAAGCCAACTCCAAGAAAAATAAGGATTTGTAGAGTTGAAAATATTAGACTTTTTGTATTTGCAGACACTCAGGTTAATTTTGCAATTATTTTTCAGGATATAAGACAAGGTATTTTGGCTCTAGAAAATAAATATTGTTAGGTCTTAATAAAGATAGGCTATCACATGAATCTTGATCCTCACCAAAAAGAAGTTAATAGGAATTTTGTTCTAGGGTTGCTATGCTTAATTCTCCAGCACATAATCACATACTAATTTTGTTCACATTATGAAGTTGCACTACCATAAATGTTACTTGAAGGATGAAGCAGAGGTGATCCCAGGTGTAACAGAGGAAAGCTCAACAAAGAAACAAGAGAGTTATAAGGACAAAAAACAAGAAACACCTAAGGAAAAGGAAGAATCCCACAATGATACCATAAAAGAATCTATGAAGGAAGAAGTAGAGGTTACTCTCGATGTTATAGAGGAAAGCTCAACAAAGAAACAAGAGAACCCTGAAGGTACAAAAAAATAAATATCCAAAAATAGGAAAATGTTCGCATGGATAGCATAGAAGAATCTGAGGAAGTGGAAGAGGCGACTTGTGATGTTAGTGAGGAAATCTTACCAAAGCAACAAGAGATTCCTATGGCTGTAGAAAAAGAAATACCCACTGAAGCTATAGAAAAAGAAATCCCTAAGGTTACATAAAAAGAAATACCCAAGGAAGTTTATTAAATTGATTTGTTAGATTTTTATGTATTTATTTGTGAGTTGATTTTTAAAATTTTTTTTGTAAGTAATATGAATGAGATTTTGTCAAATTTTTATAAATAATTTCGTAAATTGAAATTTTATAATAACAATAGTTTAAAAGAGATGGCATCATGGAGGATTGCCAACAAATAAATTATAGAACCTTAATAAAATGGTAAAGAAAAGGAGTTGTGATAATGTATATTAGAACAAATAAGATGTTTTATAGATAAAACTTTAAATCCTAATGTCAATATTTTTTCTTGCTCATATGGATAATCTGGCATCCAAAAAATTCATTGACAATGTTGGTGTAATTAAATGTGTTGTACCTTGTCCTAGGTCATGATTACACCTTAGTTAAGTTTACTTAGGGACCACATAGGAGGTAGTTAGATCTTTTCTACCTTTGGTGGACTTATCATGTTATTACTTTATCACTTCCACCTTTCGTGGACATATCATGCAATTACCTCTCCACCTTTTGTGGGTGATCCACCATTTGCGGTGATTATTATATTATCACTTTTCCACTTTAGGTGGAGTGATAGCTTTTCATAGTTGTCTCATGTCATCAGATTACGACACTTTTCATAATCTTATGTCCTTCTATGTTCTCACCTTGGCTATATAACCAAGGGGTCTCTCATTGTAAATCAATAATCTCATATTATTGAATCAATTGATAAGAATACAGTTCATTCTTGTCACATTCATATTCTCTCTTCTTGTGCTTTCCATTTGGTCTCAAGATCTCGACAGCCATAGCCAATTCCAACAGACAACAATTCACCAAAGGAAAATTCACTGCCAACAATTCACCACCATGGAAAATTCACCGACGAAGAATTCATCACCAAGTAAAATTCACCGCCAACAATTCACCCCGGTGGAAAATTTAATTTTCATCGCAGTGAATTGATGGTGGTGAATTTTTCTATGGCGGTGAATTGCTGGTGGTGAATTTTCCTTCGGTGAATTGCCAGCAATGAATTTTCCTAGAACTTGATAATCTAATAAAATTGTGAAAATATTAAAATATGATTATAAAAATGTAGATAGCATTAACATGTTTGGTATAAATTTTTTTTTGGTAAACTACAAATTTCGTAATTAAAAAATAAAGAAAAAATCTATTTTTATAATTAAATTACATTTTAAATGTTCGTTTTTAAAAAAAAAAATTAAATATAAGAAAAAATATTTTTAATTGATTGTAATGGTTGAAAGCAAGCTTCCCCAACCTTACAAAGTATTTAAGGAATTAAATAAAATATTATTCACTTAAATCAATGTAATAGTTCCTAATTTTGATAAATTTTGTAATTCAATTTTAGATTAATGAATATGTAATCAAGATAAATAATTCTCTCAAAATTTTAAAGAAAAAGTGATTATTTATTTATTTTATTTTTTATTAAAAGAAGAATTTGAAAGATCCAAAAGTGATCAAACATTCATATATATATTTAAAATGCACTCATATTCTCAAAAAAAATGTGTTCACACTAAAGTTTGAGCACAGTTCTAGTGAGATAATTTTATTGTAATACATACATGTTCTAGTTTAAATTAGTGTAACCTCACTCTTAATATTGGAAAAAGATTGAATCTATGAGTCTAAAGCTTGGACAAAAAATGAGTGTCCAAATCCATATATGTCTTACATTCAAATCTTAAGTGTGATCTCCATCAAATTTATATATTTTTTAACAAAATTATTAAAAGCACCATAATAATGTCAAGATCCATCTTAAATTTTTTGTTATGTATTTGTAAAACTCACATATATTTAGATTTTAACTTTTAATAGTGTCCTTTTTTTTTTTACTATAATACATGTATTACTTTTCCCACATAATTTTTTATCTATTCACCTAACTTTGAAACAAATATATTTTCATATCTTATATTTCATTTTATAAACATTGAAAATTAAATTTTCAAATTATTTTTCTCAACATTAAAAGAAACAACTTAGTTTTCTACGTTTTAAGATGTCTATACTTAAAATTCAATTAAAGATATATTTAAATTAATTTAAAAAAAAAGAATATTAAGTTATTATATGATCTTAGCCAACCTTCCGCTAAAGAGATTTATTAAATACTCAACAAAACTCAAAAAAGGGTTGAGCATGTTGGGTGCTATGTTATGTTTTTTGTGACCAAAAAATCACTTTGATGCTCTTGTTTGACCATTTTAATACCCATGATTTATAATAATAGTTTAAAAAATAGATTTCAAGAACTTATTTTTATCATTTTTATCAAATCTCCAAAATTTAAGCTTGTGTATGTCAAAACTTAGTTTTTATTAATTTTATAAAAAAATGTGGCAACTTTTGATCACCTTTTGGCTTCCGATTTCCATACACTTACTCATACGAAATAAATGTCAAAATATACTCATAATGATAGCATAGTTTTGTGATCATCTCTTTCAAAAATTAATAACAATTATTTATGTAGGAACCAAAAATTGAATCCATTATTAAGGAGAATTACTTTTAATAGATTCAAATAAAGATGAAAATAAGGAATGGATGTCAGTCTTATGTGCATCCTTTTATATGGGTAGAGATAAGACTTTCCTAATTAATCTATATGAAGAGAAGGATTGAATTAAATAATTACTATTGGAAGTAAAATGAAACTTGAGGTATTAGGAATATGGATTATTTATTGGTTAAATCATTATGAGTGAATTTATTTCAATATATAAATTATTCATGCTATTCATAAATTTATCATCACTATTGATAAGGTTATTATTAGAGATAGAGAAAATTCAAGTAATGTAATTTTTATTGATAGTGCAGACACCTAAAATTGTCCATACTTAATCCAATATGATTTTATCCCTTAGCTAGTAATTAAGTAATATTATTTATTTATTTATTTCATCCTTATCTCCATTCCTCACCTATAATTAAATAAATTTATATTTATTTAACTAATTTCAACCTTTACATTTCTATTGAACAATAATTAAATAAATATAAATTCTTTCTTTCACCTCAATCCAATTAGTTAATTAAATAAATAAATTATCTAACCAATCCCTTACAAGTTCCTAGTTTGATTAATTTAATTAATCTCAACTAAATTCCTCTTATCTCTAAAATATACAAAAAAATCCTAGCCATCCATTATTTCTAGATAATCTTAAGCCTCACTTTAACATATGTGATTCTCACATGCATATGTGTGGAGCCATATTAAAATTGTGAAAACACACACAAAGAAAGATCAAATAGAAAATGAGAACACCTTCCATGCATGAGAGTTACAAATAATGATTTTCTATATCCTCAACATGAAAACTTTATAGTGAAGGTGAGTGTTTATAAGAGAAAACACTAAATGAGAAAAGAGATTAGATCAATGAAAAGAGTCAACATAAAATTTGATGAGATAGAATGATATAATAATAGCTCAAACTAATAAAATAAGAAAACTCTCCAATTTGAGCACAACTTGCACAATGCTATTTCTTATTAGCACTTTCTAGGGCTCATTGCCATCGAGGGTATTTAGAATCCATTTTACAACAAGGGGTGTGCCATTCTTTTTGATGTCTTTAAGGTCAATTCCTCCACGTGCCTTATCCAAACAACACTACCCCTACTTAACATGATGCATCTTTTGTTTCCCCTTACCACCAGACCATAAAAAGTGCCTGATTTTTTTTTGTACTTCATTCACCTAATAGGTATTGAAGAACCAAACTAAAGCAAAGAAAATGGTGTAAGAGGACATTATTTTTTGGCAAACCTGGAGCCTTCCAACTAAAAAAAGGTATTGTTCATTCCAACTGTCTAGCTTCTTATCAAAATTTCCTTTAATCGAAAGCCACATTTATTTGAGGTTGGGGCAGACTGAGAATGGAATTCCCAAGTATCTTATCTATTTATGGGGCCCACCCCATTGGAAATCAAGCTTCGTCAACTAGCTAGGAGGGTCCTCAAACCATCCAAGCATTATAGATTTTATTTTTGATACTTTTGCACTTGATGCAAGGAAAAATATTTTGAGTTTCCTCATTAGATTATCTTTCCTTCCTCCAATTCTACAAAGAGGGCAATATCATTTTCAAATTGAATATTGAGTAGTTCACTTTGGTCAAGCAAGACTAGGCCCTTGACCTTGGGAGAGTAAGTGAAGTATCTAAGAAGGTAATGCAAAGCATCAGATGCTATGACAACGAGGGTAGGGGCCAGAGGGAACCCTTTCTTAATGAATCTTTCAAGAGAGAAAACTTGAATCTATGAGCCATTCAACTAGATTTAGGTAGTATAATCCTTCAAAAATGTATCAACCATATTATAGAAGATCCAAGGAAAACCAAAAGCTTCCATGGCCAATTTGAGTAGGACCATTCCACTCTATTGTAAGCTTTCTTAAAGTCAAGTAATAGCATGGTTAGGTTCTGGTCACTTTTTCTAGCCCACTCCATTGCCTTTCAACTAGTTATCAAGTTCTCCAAAATGTATCTTCCTTTGATGAAACTAGTTTGTGTGTTGTTTATGAACTTAGGGGGGATATTGGCAATCTTTATTGTCATTAACTTGGAAAATATTTTATATAAGATGTTCAATAGAGTGATAGCTCTCAAATTTTTTAACATGGTTATGTCACCTTCCTTGGGAAGGAGCTTGATAAGCCCCTTGTTTATGTTTTTACCAACTGAGACCCTAATTAGGGACTCCATATAAACCCACTCCAGATCTCCACAGCCCCAATCAATGAACTCCTTGTAGAAATCAACAAAAAGTCCATCAGGACTAGGAAACTTGTCATGTTATTCATAGATGTAATGGCCCTCTTGATTTCTTCAATGGATATGGGATTTGAAAGGTCAGAAGCATCTTCTTCTAAGATCTTTGTGGGAATTATCCTTTTGATTTACTCCATGGCATTAAAGAATTCCTCCCTATTGCCTTTAGATTAGAAAAGTTATTTTTAGAAGATGACAAAATGACCTATAGATGATTTCTTCCTAGGTGGATACAACTACTCCATTATGATAGATCTAACCAATTTTCTCTTGTTTACCCTTTTCTCTTATATACCTAAAGAAGAACTTTGATTCCTTGTCACCACAACTCAGCCAATGAAGTTGGTTTGTAGGATTCTCAAGGATCTTTTGGCTCCATTGAGTCTTTCATAAAGAAATTCATTATGGAGGTCTTCTCGGATTTTAATTTTAGACTCAAGTAACTCCTCTTGAAGGAGGTTTTCATGTCTTCTTAAGTCCATTTCTCTTTTTTCATGGTCTAAAAAAAGCTTCGAACTAGTGGTATCAACATTCTGATTCCATTTTTCAATAGGGTTCAATCCCCTAAGCATCTTATTATTATTTTCCCTTAGGGTAGTGTTGGCTAACAGATTGGGTACCTTGAGATATTATAATTCCACATTTGAAAGGTGCCAAAATGAACCAAACAACTCTGAGTATTAACCTTTAAACAAAGAAAAATATCCTCTAAATTTTTTCAAGATACAACTCCCTCACAATATTTTCAATGAATTCAAATGTTAAAATCAAATATCATGTATGATTTTAACCAAAAAGAAGTAAAGGAAAATGAGCAATATCAAAAAAATATTAAATATCAGATGCAAAATCTAGAAAATAAGAAGAATTGGCACAAAGACCAATTTTAGCTAAACTATTCAGGAATTAAACATACACCTAATACCATATGAGAAATGAAATTGATTATGAAGAAAACTACATCATTTAAACTACTAGAATATTAATCTTTACTTGGTAAAGGTTATTCTTTAATTGTAATTATTTATTAACTTGTAGGAATATTCCAAAGTAATCCCTACAAGTCTTTTGTGTTTTTGTCTTCTCACACATGTGTGAGGATGATTCATTTTATTTTTTAATTCCTTTGTTAAGGAATACTTGTAACCACCTCCTTAAGAGGTTATTGACACATTGCACACACATAGATGAGTGGTGGAATTCATTGAGTTGGGAGTTACATTCTAACTCCTCTTCTCAGGTCTCTATTTATTGAGGCGCCTCTCCTCTCATTCTTCATATTCAAGCAAGAAAGTTTAAGGCTGAAGTGCTCTCTCTCTTTGTATCATTCTTAGGCATTTTTCCTTCATTCATAATATTGGGGTTTTTTCTTGTTTTTCCCTCTTATCAAATTCTTGTTTCCTTTGCATTTGGTGGTGCTTGGTTTGGCTTCTCTATTTTTTGATAATCTCTTTCCTTCAAACAATGCTCATTAGTTAGTACTTTCCATTGCTCATTTATTTTTCCTTTCATGGTATTAGAGCTTGATATTACTAATCTTTTTTGAGCTACATTGTTGAAGGTTTATCAACTTTATAAAGTACAGCATTGGAGGCACTCTAAGAGAGGAGGAGAAGAGCCAAACAGTCTAATCTTGCTTCTTGTTTGACTTTTTTGTTTGTTTTTTTTCTAACCCTTGTGTAGGTTTTCATTTCTAAGTTTGTTTTTTTTATTTCAAATTTCAAATTTATTTAATTTTTATGCATATTTAATTTTTTGCAATTTTTTAGAAACCCTCAAATAAAGGGTTATATTTCATTTTAAAATATATATATATTTGTTTTGTACAAATATATATATATATATATATTTTGTACAATAAAAAATATTTGTTTTGTACAAAAAAATATATATTGATTTTGTACAAATAAATAAATAAAATTCCTTTTAAATCTATATAATAGATTAAATTAAAAAAATAATTTTGTTTTTAGGGCTCTAACCCTAGTTTAAATTTTTTTATTCAAAATAAATAAATAAATAAAAAATTACTTTTATTTTCTTTTACAAGTTATAAAGTAAAATCTATTTTTTAAGATATATAATATTTGTTTTGTTTTTTTTTAAATAAAAGTGGCTAACCCACTAAAATGTTTTATTATTTTATAAAAGAGTTCATACAAAATCTTGGATTAGGGGAGCATATCGATAGGAAAGAACTAGGAAGAAAAACTTTGGTTATAGCTCCATGCAGAAGAAATAAAGTCACATATGTGATTACAGAATCAACCCAAGGAATAGACCAATTAGAGGGCCCAAGTACAAAATTTCCCCAACCAAAAAAATACAACCCAATAGATAATGGAAGAAGGACAATAGAATTCTTCAATCCTCCCCATCCACCCATAAATTGGAACCCTGCAGCTAAGACATCTGTAGGGAGCTTGTCGCTGAAACATTTTCACCTCGAGATAGTTTCCTCAAAATTATCTCAAATGATGCCATACCTAATTATCATCAACATTTCTCCAAAGAAACCATTAGCAACAAATTCATTTTTAGGAATAAACCCAACAATAGGAAATGCACCATTGTCCAAGGAATACATATCCATAGCTTCCTGAAAGTCCAACTCATATAGCAAGTTAGAGTACAAAAACTTGTTAGCAAGAACATTAACAAACTTAACATCCAAAAACACATCCATGGTAATAGTAAAAAAATGAGATAAAATCTCAAAAATGGATGCGTTAGAATTTTATTGAATCCATGAATTACCAACCACCTTGTAGACAACTGAAGTAATGTCCTCATCCTCCAAGATAAAAATATGACCAATTTTTTCATTGGCGAAAGGATTGTGATCCTTATAATCTTTACACTTCAAGTTCACTGTAACTCTATACCAAATCATTGAAGATGTCATGGAGAAATAATACCTGCACATCTTCGAAACCATACAATGCCAAGGGGTCCATGTTGCATATATATGAAAACTGTAATCATAAAAGGAGAAGTTGACTGCCCAAGATCCAAATGTGAGCAAACAAAACAAAATTGGAATATCATACTATGATTCAAAATGCAGCCGACATGAGCCATATAGAGCATATTAAATCTGCCAGTGAAAATTATAATGCTTTTTAAATAAAACCCAATGACAAAGCCTAAGTGCCATGCCATGCATAAGATAGGAAATATAATCCAATGGACTATCATCATAGTAACATGATATAGTATTAGCACCAAAAATATGTTCATCGTTTGTTGCATGAGTAGGAATTTGCAGCTAGAATATTTTTTATTTCTTTATCTATCAAGTATGAAGCTTAACAACAGGTCTCTTCCCCACTACAATTTTCTTGATCTACAACCTCCACAAGCCTTCCTAGCATGATCTTATCATGTGCACATAGAAATATGAAGATGTCGTAAAGAAACCAATAAGACACCTAAATGGAAAATATAACCAAAAACATTAAAGGGCCCACTATAGGATCTCATTAAACAAGGGGGAAGTCCACCTTACTAAAGAATTTAAAAGATAGTTGCTCATCTATAGCTTGTTTTCTAAATAATCAACAATAGAGTTTGCCTCTTTGTAGAAATGGGATAATGAAAAGACGTTAAACCATTTCAACTAAATAAGTACCTTGTCTAACAAGTATTGCAATTGCCAAACATGAGTTTTTTGGCTTGAAACAACATGAAAAATAACTATGGAATCACCTTCAATGATCAATGAATTGATTTGAAGGGAACTTGCAAGATCCAATCCCATATTGAGGGCTTCCAGTTCAGCCTTGTTGTTTGTGCCCATCGGCAACATCTTACAGGCTGCTTTAAAAATGTTAGCATCTAAATCCATAATAACTATACCAGCCCTAGACTTACCAGGGTTTCCCCTTGAGGCCCCATCATAATTTAGCTTTTAAGCAATTAGCAGGGGGAGGAACCCATTTAGCCCCTTTGTGTAACAACATCTTATCCACCTTATTAGGAAATGCACCATGAAAGGGTACATTTTTAATCAGGGGCCAATTCTTAATTATGAACCCATCCCAATTAGAGAAAGATTTTAAAGTCTCAATTTTCTTAAAAATGAAAGATCTGACCACTTCTAATATTGAGGATTCCAATTTGATAAGAACATCCTCAATAGGAGAACACTTGTCCCTGAAAATTCTACTATTTATTTCATTCCAAATGCACCATAAAACTAGAGATGGTGTGACAATCCATACACAATGAAAGAAAGAAGAACGATGTAACATAGGCCAAGATTTAAACTATATAGATAATGTAGGACACACCATTGAGTACCAACCCAATTTGGAAAAATCCCAATACCAACAATGCTTTGCAAATGGACAATGCACAAAAAGATGATCCTCAGTTTCTAAGAAGTAGCCACAGAAGACACATGGAAAAGTAGTAACTAACCCCAATCTGCCAAGTCTTTTTGTAGTTAAAGCCCTATCATTGACTGCAACCCAGGCAAAAGAACCCACTTTAGGGAGACAAGCTTCATCCCAAAAGAGTATGTGTGGGAAATCTGACTTATTTAAAGAAGCCAGAAGAGAGTTATAACCTTCTTTGACTGAATATTCCCCTGATTTTGAATTGGTCCAAATTAGGACATCATCCTTAGGTGACAAAATAATGCACCTTTTTTCCATCTCTTTTTAATAAGCTTCTTTAACAGAGGGAGGAATGTCTAAATCATCTACAAATTTCCAAGAAATTTTTGGAATGGAATCAATAAATTCAACATTAAAGTAATCAGCAACAAGAGAACCCCAAAGATTTTTTAAAAGATTCATTAGATTTCCGCAATCAGTAAAAGAGGAAAGAACAAGATAGCCATTCCACATGTCCTCCCAAAACTTTGCCTTTTTACCATTATGGACCAACCAAGAAAGGTGAGGAAGGATCACCGATCTACATGGAGAAATAAAGTTCCAAAATGCCGATCCTATTGGTAACGATGAGGCCTTGAAAAGAGATTCTTGTGGATGGGAGTGCAAATATTTGGAAAAAAATAATTTTCCCCATCTTGAATGTGGATTTTGATATAATTTCCAAGTAAGCTTCGCACCTAAAGTTGCATTTTGAAGTTTAAGATTTCTTATTCTAGTTCCACCAAGATCTTTGGGCAAGCAAACCTTGTCCCAAGCAATGAGTGGAATTTTGATATAATATCTGTTTTGTTAAAAAATCTCAAAAAAATCCATTTATTTCAGTAGTAATAAATATATTAAAAAAATAAAAAATTAGAACCCTAATTTTTTAAGGGTTTCAAAACCCGAATCTCTTTTATCATATTTGTTTAATAATATTCAATACAAATAATATTCAAACTTCAGCCCTATTATTTTTTTTAGAATAATAAATAGCATTTATCAAATAATCCTTGTTCTTGTTTTGGTCCATAGCCCTCCCACGACTTATGCATGGTCCTTGCTGCTTTGTGTCCCCACCCTATACCATTGCCTACCTTGCATGTCATTCGAGTGTCTTTGAAGGAGGTAGGAAGCTCGTTGTTGTTGTCTCTCTACATTTCTTTCATCGTGAACGGTGTCTCCTTTAACCTTGTTCTCTCCTCAAAGCACTTTGTTTAAATCTTTCTCCATTTTTCCTTACTTTGTCTAAATCATATGAAAGTTTCATTACTTTCTATTTATATTTTATTCGTTTATTAAAAGGAATCTTAGCCTTTTAAAAAGGCCCCATGTTGCCTTTTTTAAACTAATAACTTTTATTTTTTAATAAAAAAACATAAAGAACTTTTATATATTTTTGTTATTAATATTCATAATAAATTTATTTTATACTTTTTTATTAATAAATAAATCATTAACACATTTAAAAAAAAAAAATTCTGATTATTTAATAGAATTGAGCTTTTATAATTCTTTACATTAAACAAATTATATTAATTATATTAATTTTATTTTTAAAATATAAGTATAAATTTTAAATTTTTCTAAGTTTGGATTTTTTTTTCTTTTCAAGCAAAGGGGATTTATTTTTTAAGCTTAAGTTACAATAGTTTAATTTTTTTAATAAAGTTTTTTTGCATTTAACTATATTTTCAATGTCAACTTTAATTCCTAAAATTAAATTGAATTCTTCTAACTATCATTCTTGGAAAATGTAACGCCCTGTCACAAGACCCTAGAGGACAACACACTAACAACACATAAAAATGGTATAATTTTTTTTTGAAGTATAAATGTAATAAAGATTGCAATGAACAATTACTCGTATTCTAACCTAAGTCCTCTAAGGTCCATGACTACACTACTAGAATCCCAAAAACCATACTAACAAGAATTAAAGTTCATAGCATTAAACCATTTTGACTGACAATATGAATTATACATATCATGTCACTAATAATGTATTATAAAAGTCATCACCATATTATCCATTACAAAAGAGAGTCTAACATTGAATTTGCAAGAGAATATAATAAGAATGGTAAACATATCTAAATTTACATAAAGTTAAATAATGCCATCTCGAACCGCATTCAGGCATCATGACACACTAAGAAATTCCTCAAGATAAGATATTCTAAGAAGTGACTTCTTAAGATACCTAAACCGTAAGAAGTCACGCCTTAAGATATCAAATCTTGAGTACTTCTTGATTCCAACGACACCCTCAAGGTTCAGTGACAACATTACTCATCATAATTAAAACATATATCTCTAAATCTTAATGTCAAAAGTAATATCATTAATCATAACAAGTCATCCATAGCTACCATTCAAATCAATTTCATTACCTTTATCAATTATAATAGAAAGTTCCACATTAAGTTACAGTGTTACATCATTACATCGTGAATAGAAATATCTCCTTGAACACATGTGAGGAGAGTACATTAGAAGTATAATACATGATACAATACAAATACATGAAATGTAATCCACAAGAACTGGGACAAGTGCAAAAGTCTTCATATCCAGGAGTAGTCACCACGAACATGAGCAAGAGAGGGAACCTAATGGAGTACAATGCACATTCCACCTGACCATGTGGAACCCTAAGGTCCACCCCTTGTGCTAGGAGATAGTGAAGGATCCCACCATCATAATGACAATAAGGTGGCTATCAACTGACATAACAAGACTATACAGAATTCCAACTAGTAAGAAAAACATAACACAACAAAATAATGACATTTCTTCCAGAGGCACTCACAAACATAAAATGGAAATACAAGCCAAGTGGATGCAAGGTTGTAGTAGGGGAGAGTGTCATTGCATGGTACTAGCATGGGTTGTCCTGACAATCCTTCTCTAGACACCAAACCCCATCTATGGTTGTCCTGATAGTCTCACATTCAATGCTGGCCCCATAGGGTGACACATGCGGAACCAATTATCCTTTTGTGGGGACAAGGAAATTGGTCTTGCTGACCAGGCCTTCTCCACCCATCCTTAGCCTAAACGAGCGCTACAGGCATGGGTGAGGCATCCAATTATCTTAGTTAAAGTGAAATTCTACCCAACCCCCTAGTTAATTAATTAGGTTATCACTTGATTAGAAAAATCCCACATGGGTTTTCCTAGACACGGCTTTGTGTGCCAGCCCCCATCGAGAGCCACTCCCCCTTCTATAACTAAGAGATCCAATAAACTCAAAAGAGTAAAGCCAACTTTCACATTCACATAATCTCACTAACATAACAGTGAGGCGAGGCACAAGACATCTCGCATATAGGTACCAACCACATTAGTGAAGATACAATGCAAGGCTAGTGCCCAACATATTCTCATTTAATACAAAATGATCATTTCGAAGGATACCAACAAATTCCATCAGGAAAATATTTTCCCCCTAGCCTCTAGAGACTCCTAACATTCAATTACAAGACGACTTAACCACTGAACAAAATTCACAATTTCATTTATAAATCAATAATCATTCACTTGCTTCACATATACAATTCAATCAATGATAGAATTACGAAAACTAAAGTGTTTTTACAAAGTATTCATATCATATTATGGAATATTCATCTTAATCAATTTAAAAATCTTTTATTCCACATAACTATTCTTTCATTTACACAATGCACTATTTCTTCCAATTTCAAATTTTACTCTATTTCATTTACTTCTCTTACATGATTAATATAGTAATGCTCTCTTATTGATTTCATCAAATATATACACACAAGCACAAATACAAGATTATACATGTAATTATAAACATATATAAATATATATATACACATTTGCATACACATGTTTTTCAACATATATATATTTTGATATATATATATATATTTATATACATAGATAAATTCATATATTAATTCACATATGTCTCATATACATATATCTAATTATGTATGTTTTATACAATACAAGAATATATATATACATTCACGTGAAGAATCGAGCAAAGCACTGTTTAATATGAAGCACATGAATTAAATTTGAAAGCTCGATCTCCTGTTAACACAACAATCAGAATAACATTATTTAAAGGACACATGTAAGTTTACATATACTTGTGTACCCATAGATATATGTGTTTGTGTTTGTGTGTGTGTGTGCGCGCATCAATCAATGATTAACACAGGTGTACAAGCTATGGTTTGAGGTTGACAGTTACAGGCATATAAGCACTATTGACGCCTATCTACATAGGTTCCTATGATAAGGTTTTCAGACTCAAGCTTACACTTAGAAAGAACATCTATCGACTGGTGTTTATAGGCCACCATCGATTGCAATATAACACTTCTGAAAAGCATCGACATAGCATAATGGAATACGATGTAGTAAGGATGGAGCTTCCAATGTTAAATTTTTTTATCTCCTGCCCCTAACCTTACCATCTAATTGATCATAATTTAACAAGTACAAAAGCTAAGACATCAGGCATTGAATGCCAAATATAAAAATTTCCAATGGATTCGAGCCTAGACCAAAAATCATCTTTATTTCTTTGGGAAATAAAGCGCTAGAAAAAGAGTTATACACAACAATCTCTAGATTCAAAGGATTGACTTACAAGAATTTCCAAAGTACACACAAACTATTTTTGCAGAGATATTCCAATAAATTCTTTCAAAAATCATCTTTCATAATTTATTTCAATATCAAGACAAACAAAGGCATAATCAAGAAGCAGTGGAACCTAGATAAAATTGTTTAGCTGCTGAAGATTGATGTAGAGTTCAATTCCAACCCACTACTACAACTTAGCAACTCATCTTTCAACACCTTTTGAGATTCCACACCCTATAACAACCTCCAATCTCCAAAGCTTCCAAACTTCCAAGAAAAAAATTCAAGAACCCTAGAGAAAATGTTCATGGCTAAGAGAATCAAGATTAGTTTCTCCAAAAATAACAAAAAACCCCTCTTAGTTAACTCTAACTAATTTATTAATTGCCTCCTTTTATCTGTCACAACATCCACTCTTTAAATTAATTAATTTATTTTCTTTTATTGTTTTCCCACTATTCACAACTACCACTATTTATGTTTATCTTTTATAATTTTAACCACATCTTAAGATTTACACACAATAATCAAACAATTAAAACATTAATTTTATTAATTTAATATTTCGTATATTTTATTCGCAAATCACCTCAATTTAACATATTCATTTAAATATTCCATTTTAAACCATAAATTTCAATTCATTAAAATCAAATAAATACTTTAACAATATTTTATTTAATTAATACTTTGGTTTAATAAAGTTTTTATCTTAATTATTCCAAAACCTATTAATTTTGATAATCTTTATTTTAATGAAATAATCAAACAAAGGAACAATCATGTACATCCCTCAAATGAACATATTGTCACACAATACTTGACTGTAAGGCGAAATAGAAAGCAGAATGTCAACAACATCGACAAGACGACTCAGACTGACCATACAATAGGGAACGGTAACAAACACTCATCCTCGTCAAGGATGATGGCTCAACATGGGGAAGATGATGCTATCTTTGAGTCAACTATCTCCATTGGGTGTAGGGCACACTCAAACTTGGAAATCTAGGTGGATTCAATGCCTAACACCTATAACTTGCAGCAAACCACATGATCGAACATGTATATAGACAAACAAGTAAACACACCATGAAGGGAAAATCACAGTGTCACAAGGCACTCGCAAGCGAGTGATGCGACCCTATTCCCCTTCACCAATACATCAACACACAATAAACAACTATCAAATTATGATGAGAATATACATCTAACAGTCACATAATACTCATATCAATGATAACTCGTATAAACAATTAAACTAATCCACTAAGCATGGTATACACATAAAACATTAGATATAAGCGTGTCATCATAACTATCCATCAAAGTGTCATAATATCCAAGTATCAACAAACAAGTATCATAATGTCCAAATACAAATCAAGTAACTACTAGAAGCGGAAAGTAAACTGAGGGGCACTACAAAAAACTTATATTTCCTTTATTTTTTCGTTTTAAACATCTCTTGGATTTTACTATGGATCCCAAATCAAAACCTGATCTATCTACATCCAACGATGAACAAGAAAAATGGAAGCTCAAGAATGAGGAAGCCCTTGGCCTCATAGGTATTTTCATGTCACCCAAACTATATGTTCATATTGGGATATGGGACATGTACAACAACCTATGAAGCATGGGACAAACTCAAAACTATTTATGATAGTTCAAATGAATCTAGAAAAATTAAACTTTAAGATCAACTTGAAGATTTAAGGTATTTTGATTTTAAATCTATGGATAATTTTTTATTAAATTTTGATGCTTTGAATAGTCAATTGCAAGGTTTAAGAATAAAATTAGAAGATCTTAGATTAATTCATCTTATTCTTAAAATATGTCTTCCTAGGCAATTTAAGCAATTTATTACTAATATTCATGCTCAATTAGCTATTCCGTTTTTAGCTACTCAATTAACTTATGATATTTTTTATAATTTATTGACAAGAAGAAGCTAAGTTAATTTAGTTTGGCAATCTTAAGTCTAATGAACATGCTTTTTTGTCTAATCCTAAGAAAAAATTTAAGCATCATTCTAAACAACATTATAATACTAAACCTAATTATAATAATGACAATGATCCTAGAAAGTTGAAATCTTCTAAGAGACCTCATTGCACTTATTGTAATAAGGATGGTCATTGGAAAAATACTTGCTTTAAGAAGAAAAATGAGAAAAATCCCATGAAGCAAAATAATCAACAAAAAAAAAACCTAATAGTAAGTTTCAAAACAATGCTAATCAATCTAGATGTGCTTTTACTTGTGGTTATAATATTTCTCAACCTCTTGAATGGGTTATTGATTAAAGTGCATTTCAACATGTTACTTCACATAAAGAAGTTTTTGAATCTATGCAACCTGATATGTCTAATGTTCCTCTTCAACTTGCTAGTAATCATAGTTGTAAAGTAGAAGAAAATGGAGATGTGAATATTTCTAATGGTAAATTGCATGATGTTTTATATGTTCTTGAATTAAAGACTAACTTTCTTTCAGTTGCTAAGCTTTGTCAAGATTATAAAATAGAATTTTATAAAGATATGTGCTATGTTATTGATCCAAAACAAATCAAGCTCATTGCTAATGCTAAATTAGATAATGATAATTTGTTCAAATTTTATGTTTTCTCAATCTAGATGCTCTTTAATATTTACCATTGATTTCAATGTTTGGTGTGAAATACTTGGTCATATTAATGCTAACAATATTTCCTTGATGAAAAAGCTTAATATGGTAGATGGATTTCCTAGTATTATTCCATCTAAAATTGTATGCACAGGATGCATGAGTGGTAAGATGCATAGGGAGCCCTTTCCACATGGTCAATCATGACGGGCAACTCATAAGTTGCACCTAGCTCATAGTGACCTTTTGGGACCCATGGAGAATAACTCCATCAAAGGATCAAGGTATGCACTTAATTTTGTTGATGATTATTCTAGAAGAACTTGGATCTATTTTCTTCATAGTAAGGATCAAGTTCTTGATATATTTTCTGAATTTCATAAATATGTTGAAAGGAAATCTGGTTTTAAACTTAAAATTCTTAGAACTGATAATGGTAAATAATATGTGACTGATGTTTTTAATAGGTATTTAAAATCATTTGGTACTAAGAATGATCTAACCATTCCCTATACACTTCAACAGAATGGTGTAGCAGAAAGGAAGCATAGGACTATTGTTGAAATGACTAGGTGTATGTTACATGCTAAAAATATGTCTTATAAATTTTGGGCAGAAGCTATGTTTTGTGCTACTTACATTATTAATAGGACTCCTACTAAAGCTTTAAAGGATATAACTCCTGAAGAAGCTTGGTTTGGTAGGAAGCCCAATCTTAAGCATTTAAGTATTTTTGGTTTAATTGCTTATGTTCACAAACCTAAACAAAAGAGGCAAAAATTAGATCATAAATCTTCTTATCATATTTTTGTTGGTTATGATGAACATTCTAAAGCTTATAGAGTTTATAATCCTCTTACTAACAAAAGTTAAAGTTGCTAGAGATGTATGCATTGCTGAAAATGGTGTTCATGATTGTTCTAAAGTGCATGATATTGAATCTTCTCAAACTAAAGTTATTGTTGTGGAGGATAATCCTCAAGTTGAATCTTCTCTTAACCCTCCTAATGCATCTCTTACTCATAGTGATAGTGATGATGAAAATTTTGAAATTTCTCCTCATGATTCTTCTTCTAGTGATGATACTTCTACATCTAATAGAAAGCCTAAATGGTTTAAAAAATTTATGCAAGAAAATGAGTAAATTTTAGCTAGAATGAATAAATCTAAAGCTAGAAAGGAAAACTATCGTAATTATGCTTTGATGTCTCATGTTATGAATACTAATGATCCTCAAACATATGAACAAGCTAAAGATCAACCTCATTGGAAAAAGGCTATGCAAGAAGCTTATGATACTCTAATTGCTAATAACACTTGGGATTTAGTTCCCTTACCTCAAGGTAAGAATCTTGTTTCATGAAAATGGTTGTATAAAACTATGGTTAATGCGAATAATGAACTTGGAAATTTTAAAGCTAGACTAGTTTCTAGGGGATTATCTCAAGTTGAAGACTTAGATTATAATGAAACATTTTCTCCAGTAGCTAAGATTCCAACTATTAAATTAGTTATTTCTTTAGCTTCCCATATGCATTGGCCTATTCATCAAATGGATGTTAAAAGTGCATTTTTAAATGGTGATTTACATGAATACATTTATATGTCTCAACTTTTGGAAGGAAGGTAATGAACATCTTGTTTGAAAATTGAAGAAATCAATTTATGGTTTAAAACAATCTCCTAGAGAATGACATTCCAAAATTAATGCTTTCTTTCTATCTCAAGGTTTTATTAGAAGTAAAAATGATCCAAATTTATATATTAAGCATAGTGAAAATTCTATTGTGATTATTATTTTATATGTTGATGATTTAATTATCACTTCTAGTTATAACAATTTGATTAGTGATATTAAGTCTCAACTCAATCAATAATTTCCAATGACTGATTTAGACCTATTACATTATTTTTTGGGTATGCAAATTTGACAAACACCTAAAGGTATTTTTCTTTCTCAACAAAAATATTCTCAAGATATCTTAGATAGATTTAAAATTAATGATGCAAAGCGTGTTTCTACTCCTTGTGAATTAGGAACTAAATTAGTGGTTGATATGGAAACTCCTTTTGTTGATCCTACTTTATATAGACAGTTAGTAGGAAGTTTAAATTATCTAACTCTTACTAGACCTGATATTTCTTATATTGTTGGATTGGTTTCTAGATTTATTTCTAAACCACAAAAAACTCATTTTAAAGTTGCAAAAATAATTTTAAGATATGTTAAAGGTATTCTTAATATTGGTCTTTTTTATGATGCAAATTGTGATTTTTCTTTAAAGGGTTATACTAATTCAGATTTAGGAGGTGATCCCAATGATGGGAGATCCACTTGTGGTTATTGTTTCTTTATTGGATCATATGCAATCTCATGGAATAGTAAGAAACAACAATCTACTTCTCTTTGTTCTATAGAAGCTAAATATAAATGTTGTACAAATGCATCCAAAGAAGCAATATGATTAAGAAGATTACTTGAATATTTGGGCCTACCTCAAAAATATTCTACTCCTTTATATTATGATAATCAAAGTGCTATTGCTTTGGAAAAGAATCCATTTTTTCATGCAAGGACCAAGCACATTTCTCTTCAACATCACTTCAATAGACAACAAATTGAAGACAAGAAAATCTCTCTTTTGTATTGTAAAGGTGAAGATCAAGTTGCAGATATTCTCACCAAAGCTCTTTGTAAAGATAAATTTCTCTCTCATTGTAAAAATATTTGATTACAACCCATTCAAGGGTTTGATGTAAACTCCCCAAGTAAATCTTAAGGGGGGGTGTTAGAATATTAATCTTTACTTGGTAAACATTATTCTTTAATTGTAATATTTATTAACTTGTAGGAATATTCCAAAGGAATACCTACAAGTATTTTGTCTTTTTGTCTTCTCACACATGTGTGAGGATGACTCATTTTATTTTGTAATTCCTTTATTAAGGAATATTTGTAGCTATCTCCTTAAGAGATTATTGTCACATTGCACACACATACATGAATGGTGGAATTCATTGAGTTGGTCGAGTTACATTCTAACTCCTCTTCTCACCTCTACTTATTGAGGTACCTCTCCTCTCATTCCTCATATTCAAGCAAGAAATTTTAAGGCTGAAGTGCTCTCTCTTTTTATATCATTCTTAGGAATTTTTCTTTCATTCATAATATTGAGGTTTTTTCTTATTTTTTCCCCTTATCAAATTCTTTTCTCCTTTGCATTTGATGGTGCTTGGTTTGGCTTCTCTATTTCTTGGTAATCTCTTCCCTTCAAACAATTCTCATTAGTTAGTGCTTTACATTGCTCATTTATTTTTCCTTTCATACAAAAAGATAAGATACTACATTAAGTTGTTCTCAAACACAAAGATTCAAGAACCTAGATCAACTTTAGAAACTCAATGCACAAAGACAAATAGTAATTTCATTCATATAAAAATATTGTATTGAGTAGTTCAAAGTGTCTAGAGAGATAACATATGAAAATAGATACAATTAAATAGGTAGATGAGTAACTACCTCTTTTTTGTCCATCACTGACTCAAATTGAAAAGGAAAACAAGGAAAGGTAAATAAGTTGATTCATCATGATGGTGTCACTTCACTTCCAGCTTCTGAGATCACCACGGGTTTCTTTCGCCTGGCCTAGAAAGCTTCCAGGCTATGTAATAGTTTTTATGTTGAGGAATAGCCACATTTTTCATTTGCACCTTCCACATTAGATGGTTGTCCTTAGCTAACTCAACATGATGTTCACAAAATTTCATGAGATTGATCACTTGAGAGGTGACGAAATGTAATTCACTAAGCTTCTTCAGGTGCTTGGCATTGAACGAAGGTGAATCAAGAATTTCCTTAACCATTCTCTAGAAACTATCTATCATACCCTTGATGTCTATGTTATTCCCAATATCACCTTTATCTCGTAGTAACCCAAGAGCTACCAAGGTACCCAGTGATTCTTCTAAAACAACAATACACTCATCAATGATTTAAGTAAGCTTATGTAAAATTTATTTACCATTCAGTAATTTCCACTCCACCCCTTTGTTCCACACCAAGCAATGTGTGTTTGAAGCATTAGGTATAATTTTTTCTACAACCAATTTCTTCATATCCTAGCTTAACATTAATTTTAATTCAGTTTGGTAACTATACCATAACTTTTCTTCCTTTTCAATCGTAACAATTTCTTCCCCCAAGGTAGTCTTCAAAGTGTTTGTCACCTGGAAACATTTCATAGATTCAAAAATAACAAAGCTTTTCTTTTTGGTCAGGCACTCACTCCATTCCTCCACAACCCTACTTAGGGTTTGGCAACTTTTCATTTTAATCATGGCTTCCTTCCCAACCATGGTCAAGGATTCTACAGAGGAGTCCACTTGGGAGAGGGGTTGAGGAACAAGTTCAAAAATAGACCTTAGACATTCAGTCAAGTCTTGGACCTGGGATTTTAGTTTATTTTTAATTTCTCTATCCTTTTTTGATCATTCAACCATTTTGGCCATGGACACCTAAAAAATATGCACATCCCCATCTCTAGTAGGGGGGCCAAGGTCTACTCTATTCACCTCAAAATAATCTATTTTTTTGGAGAGATATCCTTTTGTGTTGAAGGGTGCACAATCTCTACTTGGAGGCTTCCTGATTCTACATCATCTATCAATCTAGTGGTAGTCTTCAACTTCTTCATCTTTGGGGTTGGAATTCTTTGTAACAATTGGCCTACCATATCTTGTTTAGGTAGACTAGGTTGTACTACCTTTCCTTTCCTTGATAAAGTGTCTTCTAACTAGGCTGGAATTATTGAGACCTTGGTTATTCTAAAGCCTGGAGATTCAAATAGTGTTCTGGCAAAAGGATGGGTGTGCCTTGTAGGCACAACTATTTGTGACCTTTGTGGTGCACTCACTTCCCTGATAGGTGATTCATCTTGAGAGGGAGATGAGTTGATATTCAAAGTTTCCAAACCCTCCTTCCTCTTCTCCTTCATTCTCTTTTTCAAAAATAGGCAAGTTAAGGATATCTTCCCCACAAGTTTGTGAAAACATATTTTTATCCGATAGATCCTTGCCACCATCTCCTTGAGCCCCTGATGGTAATGACTGGGAGCTATCACTAGTTGATTACACACTTGCAAAATCTTGGGAAGTGCTCTCGATAGGTTGTGACTCCTTAGATATGGCATGAGGATGAGACTGTTTTGTTCTTTTCTTAGTTATCCACTCCTGTGTTCTAGTCAAGACATCGACAATCCTTGCCTCAATAATCTCTTTCTCCCTACCACTCTAGTCCATGCTAGGGATAGGCCGACTTTCTACTAACTCAGTATAGACTGGGTCTATCATGTCACACCCATCCTCCAAAATGCCTTGTAGATCCCATTTTAAGTCATAGATGATAATCGATTCCACTAACAACCTCATCCAACTCCTTTTCTTGACCTCATATTCATCAAAACAGTCAGCCCAAAAATCTTCATGGCTAGGCTGATGAAAGAAATTAGGGATGAGTTTCAAATTATTCTTAGTATAATCTTTCAAAACAAAATTAAACCATTCATCAAATGACGTCAAATTATATTTATACAATTCCTTCTCAATATTTAGGGCATCAGACATATATATGCAACTATAAGAACTAAAAGCAATAGGGAAATGGACTGTTAATCTTTTTCTACCTTGAAATAGCCTATTTACATCAACTAATTTCCTGCATAGTTCAATCACTACCCACTTATCTTTAGGATATTTAGGAAATTTGATCAGAAATCTAGCGTATCAACCAACCCTTATGTAAGAGAATCTCTGAAATTGAATAAAATGACTGCCATAGAAGTCTACAAGTTGCATTGCTTCAGGTGATAACCACATTGTAGGATGCCCACATAACTCCCTGACCATCCTCATAGTGAAAGTATTAGTTACTCTCCTAAAATATTAAAAGCTCTTATGAAGTTGTAGCTTATTAAAATAATCATATATGGGTGCTTTCTATGGAGGTAAATCACTTGGTCTTAATCCAGGCCAAGGTATTGTGCTGGTGATGGCGTATATCAAGTATGAAGACATGTAGAAGAACTTGTTGAGGGTAAAGAAGGTCATCATCTCATGCAAGTGATCACTAATAATTTCCACCCAATCCAAGAATTTTTCTTCGCATAACATAGTTTGGATGAAGAAATACATCCATTCCTCAAATCCATGAACATCTTCATTTCCCCTTAACCTATGTAACAACATTACAATGTCGGCCACTTCTTCCACAAAGTGAGTTCTATGCAACTTTTGAGGCAATTGAGACTTATCCCTTTTAGGTGTGGCCAACCAATTTTTTTCCATTTCATTCTTGTAGACCCCTTTCTTTGTAGAAAATTAAATTTGAGAATTTTTCATAGTCAAAGGTGAATACTCATCTTTTTTTGGGATTCTCAAGTAAGACACGAAGGTAGACCTCTAGAATTTTAGAACTATTCGAGTAGCTTTTGTCTTAACCTCTCATGTTTATGAATTATAGTACCTAATGCATTCTAAGACGACTTCAGGGCATTGCACTACTAAAGGAAATGTGGTAGATTCAAGTAACCCACTATCAATTACTTACTCAATGATGGGTGGTGGATTTGGTTTATTGAATTTATTTCTTATTTCATCCAAAATCATAGGCCCTAAATGAGTGTCTCCAATTTATGGTCCCTCATAAGTTAGCCCAGACACATATTCATAACCCATATACTTAACCCTCACCATGAGCAAGAGTCTATAGCTCAAGTAGTAGAAAACCCTCTGAAATGCAAATAGAAATATTCTAGGAAAGCAAGTTGAAATAAGTGGATTCTATAAATACCTTCAATGGAAAATTCTGCAACTAGAATTTCGCGTCTCATCTGACTCATCCTCAAAGAACCTTGACACAATGAGAATGTTTTTCTAACACTTGAAACTTTCTTAAAAAATTACGAAAAAAATGAGGGGGTAGATGAGCATTTAATATCTTTAATTTCTCCATGACATGTGGTAGTTGTCACCTCACTATTTTCATCATAAATTTCTTTCAAAATTCGAAAGTAAATGTCTATAAGTGGTAAAGTGGAGAGTTCAACAAACTATATAAAAGTGCACCTGAGATTAAATATCATGTCAAGATGCCACTTAAATAAAAAGTATTATGCAGGTGGGAAAGGAAGGTTTGACGAACTAGACAAGACACCACCCAAATGTGAGACCACAAGACCTTCATAGAAAACAAGCTCAAGCAGAAAAGTGGGGAGTTAAATAAACTACACAAAACACCACCCAAGTTTGAAGAACTAAACAAAACACCACCTAAGTAGGACTGATCTGTTTATAAGTTGGTAGATAGCTTTCCATGGAGCAAGGAAAAATTATAGGGTAACAGTGGCTTTGATTAGGGATGAAGACTGAATAGGATGAAGTAATGAACCCATACCTAGATTAGTTTGATCAGTGCCCTATCTATTGGGCATAAAAGTTGTTAAAATTAGATAACACTCTCCAGCACTCAGGAAGTAAATCAAAATAAAAAAAACCCTAAACTAACTATGTATAGAAAGGGTTGTGAGGTCAATCAAAGCTGATAGAGTTTCAGATCCTACACATTGTAAGGAATAGGAAAGGGAGTCCAATCAAAATATGCGAGAAAAAAAGTATTAGGTTCGTACTCATGAGTGATCTTAAAAGGACCAATCCAAAGCGTGTCAAACTTCTTATGAAAACCTTTAGGCTCTATGCACTTGTCCCATAGAAAAACTGAATCTCCAACCATAAACTTTCTTGGTCTTGCTATCTAGTCAAAAATATTCTTGACCTTTTCTTGATGTATGGTTATCTTGTCGACCATCTCTTCTCATTGTTCCTAAATCTTAGTCAAATATAAAATCCTTCTCTGCAAGGCATCACTAAATTCCCAATCCTCAATTATAGTTTGTAATTTGCAAATTGATAATTCCAGTGAAAGAGGAAGTGTACTCTCTAACCCATATACCAACTCAAAAGGAGTCATTCCAATTTCCTTCTTAGGAGTTGTCCTATCTACCCACACAACTTCATATAGTCTTTTATGCCAATCTTTTTGGTTTTCATAAACTAACTTCTTGATAATGTTTATCAAATTCTTGTTGCTAGACTCAGCTTGACCATTTCCTTGAGGGTAATAGTCAGCCGAATGAGATAGGGAGATTCCATAATCATTAAAAAAGAGTGAAATCTCACTGAAGGAAAAACTGGTTTCATTATCAACAACTAGCTTGTGTGGAACTACATATCTAACTAGAATATTCTCTTTAATAAAATTATAGACCACTTCATAATTGGTTCTCTTAACTAGGATCGCTTCCACCCATTTGGTGAGTTATCAATGGTTCTGATAATGTGAGTATGACCTCTAATAGACTATGGATTGTTTGGCCTATGAAGTTGAGACCCCATTTCTGAAACAGTCCATCGATAATTATAGGCTTAAGTGGTAAGGCTACCAGCTGAGGTCTTCTTGTGAACAACTTGTATTTTTTGCACTTGGGCACCCAGTGATAAGTGTCCTTGAACATCCCAGGCTAGTAATAACCATGTCTTATAATTTTGAAAGCAGTCATGATGGAGGAGAAGTGACCTCCATAGGCCTCATTGTGGAAAATAGTAAGCATTCGTTCTTGCTGATCTTTAAGTCAAACGTTACATTCTGATTGTTGTAATTTTATATGATCATTCATAGATGAGCCATGTCACTATCTGTATGCCGCAAACAGAATGATGCCTTGTAAAGGAAGAATTGAAGCTTCCTTGGTAGTTTTGTTGTTGGTACTGGGACTCTACCTCGTTAGCCTTTCCAGTATTTGAGGACTGTGAGGACAATCATATCTGGATGAATGTCTGTGTCTGAGTTTGTGTCTGGGAATTATTTATCTGTAAACGACAGAATCTCATCGCATTATGTATTATAAGAAGTCAAAACACTCGTCACTTAATATTTTTTCTCCAGTTTCAAATAATTGTAATATGAGGTTTTAGTCAAGATAGATTGTAATGTTGCCTGGCTCTAATGTTATGGAGTAGCAATTCTGTTTGGTATCAGTGTGCTACAAAGATGTGCATCTTCTTATTTTCTTCTCTTTTCGTGTTTTTGTGAGTTTTCTCTAGTATAAACAACGTTCTATTGATTTTTCTTAAAAAAAATGCTTTATTTGATGATGACCGCTTTTGTAGTATTATCAAATTATTGAGAAAATACTTAGTGTGGCAAAGCCTTGGCATTAGTGTATTTAAGCTTGTACGCATGCCCCTCTCTAATTATCATGTCTAAAAGATGTGTGCTTTTATGGTTGCTCTTTCTTTGTGCTTATTTCCCATGTGATTGTTCCACATTAAAACATATTGCGGTGAGATATTTATTAGGTATGTCAGATATGTGTGCTTTAAGGGTTCCTCTTTCTTTGTGCTTATTTCCCATGCTATCATTCTACACGTTAGAGCAAATTGCGGTGATGATTTTGTTGGACTTACTGGCGTGTTGTAGTCTTTGATTTTAAAAGTGTAGTTTAGTGACGAGTCTTTTTCTATTAATATTAAGTAGGTACTTAAAACCTATGCAAAAAGTTGTATATGGTCCGGTATTTGTTTGATAGTATATAATGATGAATGTATATCAGTCTCAACATTCCTCTGCTAAAAGCGAAAGTCTTAACAAGAAGGGAAATCTTTTTAGTATTATGTTGCAGCCATATACGAAATTTGAATTTTCCAAATAGTCTTCAGGGGTTAATTTGGTTATTTTCATGGATCCGCACGGAGAGTTTGCTGGAAAGTTAAACCCCACTAAGGTACATTTGCTTCGGAGAATGGTGCTTTGGCTTTCATTAGACAATTAGAATTTATATAATAATATATTAGAAAGAAAGGCTATATTTGGATGTGTTCTCTATAAATTTTCAAATTTTCAAAGCTGGAATTAAATTGTATCGAGCCATTACCCAAAATCCCTTTCCTATGGGTCTACTGTCATGTAGACTTGCAAGTAGTATAGTGTCTTCTTAAAACATTAAAACACACACTATAGTATGGTGCACTTAAAACATTTAAATGGTAACTTACCTTGGTATTTACCAAATCCTTTATTTAGCTTTCTCTTGAAGTGGGCTTCATACGTTTCATTGATTGAGTTATTACTTGCTTCATACTCTTTATTCTTTCGCTTTGAAGGCTGCCTCTCCTTTTGATGGCTTGTCTTCAATCCTCATTTCATATGTAGTAAGAATCCCCGTCTTCAATCCTCACTTCATATGTAGTAAGAATCCCATGCAACTGTCTTTTGTTAATTTATCTAGATTTCTCATTTCTTCAATTGTTGAAACCTTGGAATCAAATCTAAGGTAAAGACCTTAGTACTTCTTCAACTGGCTCACCAAGACTTTTTATCGTGTTCATGATCTCATCAGCATGAAGCAAATAGGAGGTTATGTTTTCTTATTTCATCTTAAGGCTTTTGAATTGCCTCCTATGAGTTTGAAGTTTTGCCTTATTTATTCTATCATCTCCTTCACATATATTCTTCAACTTATCCCACATGTCTTTAGCTGACTTGCAATGCATAACTTTTACAAACTTTGATTCAGATAATCCACACAAAATCACATTCTTGGATTTTGCATTGTTTTCACCTTACCTTTTTTCTGCTTCATCCATCGGGGGAGTAGTAGGGGGTCAATTGGCATGACAACAATCTATTATTTTTCATAACTTTAATCAACCGCAATAGTAATACTTCAAAACTTAATCATCCATAACAATAACACACATGCAAGATCAAGCAATTAGGAACACACGATGAACACACAATTTAAGTGGAAAACCTTGTGGGAGAAAACCATGACTAGATATTGTTTATACATATATATATATTTCTTGTAGGTACCAACTAATTTTACAAATATTCTTTTGTAGGCACCAACCCATTGGAGACAACAATCCCCATTTACATAATTTTTAGGCATCAACTCACTAAAAACACCAATCCCCACAATTGTGCACCAACTCAATAAGAGACATTGACCTGTTATTTGATAGACACCAACCTTCAAATTCTTCAAAGGATGATATTGTCTTTACAAAGATCATTTTATAGATGCACTTTCTTTCAAACCTTTGAATGATCTAATGATTATCTCACGAGTGCTATCCTTCACGACTTGGCGTGTATATGATGTGACCACTTTCCTTTACAAGTCTTCTTCATGATGATGTAACAACTCTCCACAAATTTTCTCTCAAATTAATACAATACTTTTTACAATTTTGCATTTAAGTATGCTCTAATTACACTTTACAAATCTGATTACAACTTCACACATATTTCTGCCTTAATATCTACTTTAGTAAACTCATATCAGCTCATAAAAATTTATACATATGATAAAAAATCCTCCATAAATCTGATCATAAACTTTTCATTAAATCTGCTCATGCTCTTCAAATAAACTTGCACACATATCTCATATACACTTGCATTTTTTCTTCAATAAGAATCATAAATATTCTTCATACTTTCTGCCATTTTGGTCTGCTTTAAATCTGCTCAATATTCAAATAATATTCAATGCTTATTTGCTTCACACCTCTACTTTGCCTTGTTTTATACGGGTGATCCCACAAAGCTGGTTTACAATTTCTGAGAGGAACTGATTTTGTTGAAATCACATATTTTTAGAAAATATAATGATTTAATCCTTTAAAAGTTCCATTTTAAGGATTTCAATTGAAGAGGGTTTGATCAAACCACCTTAGATCAAACCCCCTTGGATAGAACCTCACTAGTTTTAAATCATACCTATAAATGAGTCTCCTTTACACCTATCAAAATGCTGATAAAAAATCACTTTTGATTTACCTTTTGAGGGATCAAATGAATTAATTTAAAATTTAATTGAAATTATTCCTTTAAATTAGCTATCCCATGAATATAATTTTAATATGTTTTGGTTTTATTATGTATGTGTTTTTTTAGTTTTATTAAACATAGGTTTTTCACCAAAAATCAAGCTCTTTGTTTTGCACATGTGGAAAAATAGAAAATTATCAAAATATATATTTTTTAAATAAGTTTGTGCTGGGTATTGATGTCTTTGATCCATTTAAAAAAATAAAATTGAATTTTGATACATACAGAAAAAGTTATGTTGTATACAGTCCGCCTATGTCTGAATTGCAATTGGTTTGACTTCGAAACTCTATTAAGGAAAAAATATTAAATAAAAAACTATGAGACCAAATGAAAGTGCTAGATATCAAAGTTAAAAATCTAAATTCGAAAAAATTAGAATTTTATCCTTCATACAAAAAAAGTTATGTTGTATACGGTGAGCATCACTTTTTTAAAATGTTGTTTTCTCAAAAAAATTAGTTTTTGTGGGAGATGGAAAAAGAAGTGCAATCTTATTCCAAAAAAATTGAAAAAAATATTTTTACAATGTACAGACAAAATGTGATGAGACTCTAGTTTGCATCATCTTCAAATTCCTCACGGTTGAGCCACTATAGGTGCCCAAATGTGAAGATTTAGTTAAAAATAATAATTTCAGTGTCCAATTTGGCTAAAAATTGTAAACCACTATTGTGGGATCACCCATACCTTATCATTCTCCTTCAGCCAAAGGAGGTGATCCTTCCAAGAGGGGTTGACCCGATCCTTCCAAGAGGGGTTGACCTCTTCATAAATATGTTTTATTATTTTTATTTTCAAATTTAAATCTCCAAAATGGGGCCCTCGAATAAGGGGGTTGACCCCTTCATAAATAATTTAATTTATTTTTTTAAGTCACCACATGGGGGTGCTAGGAACCTAAGGGTTGACCCTTTAAATTTTTATTTCTGTGTGAGGGCGGTGACTTCATAGAGGGCTGCTCATAAACACATTCAAATGATCTTGATTTTGATATGAACGATTTACTTCCTGAACAATCTCCTAGCCTTTGAGTTCCTTTGACATCAATGACAATAATTTTCAATTCTTTATTCTTGCATTATTTGGCATCAATGACAAAACTATCCATGCCCCTTTGACATCAATGACAGTATTTTCATTAGTCACATTAAAAAATATGATTATCTTATCATAATATTTATAAGTTGGTAGACTCATATTTAGTATTTATCTCCACCTTTTACAAAAATATAATACGGTGTACTAATTTTAAGGTTCCTACATTTAATTTTTTTTATGAGTAGTTAATAATTGGGAGACTGAAGTTCATATAGATGAACACAACATCTTCTCACAATTTAAGGAATTCGGTGTGCACATAGTAGTAGGGGCCAAAAAGTGACCAAAATCAACATAAAAATGTCAATTGAACATCTTATTTCATATTCAAGTTAATCAAAGCTTCAATTGATGGAATGCATTATTGTGGAAAAATATGATTAGCTAATCATGATATTTATTTTCTAGGGATACTCATATTTAGTATTTATCTAGGCCATCTTTAATAAAAATATGGATTCATGGGGTACTAAGTTTAAGATGTCCACATTTAATGCTTTTTGTGAGTAGCTAACTTTCAAGAAACTAAATCTTATGTATATGGCCATAATATCTCTTCATAATTCAAGGAACCATATATGTGTGTTGAGATAGGGGCCAATTTTTTTCCAAAATCAACATAAAAATATCAACTAGTATTTTATTTTACATTGAAGCTAATCAAATTTCGATTGATGGAATGCCACATTGAGAAAATATGATTACTTATTTATAAGGGGAGACTCATATTTAATATTTGTCTCTACCTTTTACTAAAGTTTGGATTCATGGGGTACTCATTTTAAGATGCCCATGTTTGATGTTTTCTATGAGTAACCAACATTTGAGAAACTAAATTTCATATAGATGACCAAGCTATCTCATAATGTAAGGAAGATTCATGTTCTTGTAGTACACCTTCAAGATAATTTGAAGAAGACCAAGACATCCAAATATCCAAGAGGTTTCAAGGATAGGAAATCTAAATATAATGTCTAGGTTCCTCTTCCACCCAAAATTAAAAAAAGAAATGATTGAGATGCACATTTTGAAAGTGTTGGGGCACATAGACTATACATGTTACATAAAGATGGAAAAATTAGAAGTTACACAGTAGAAGCACAACCTCAAGTGAATTTGGATCCATAATTACTTTTAGATCTTGTTATGGATTTGTACTCTTCTCTACAATGTGTTTTTCCTATAGAAAATGAATCATTGACTTATGGGACACTCTTATATGATAAAGTCAAAATCCCACTTCTCTACTCTTAGCCATTGTGGCACTATTTTTTTAAAATGATCATTCTTCTTTGTCAATGAAGTAGATGAGGGATATTTTCAAAAGTTTTTATGTTCATGTATTGTCACAAAACCCTTTTCTAATAAGTTTTCACCATATGAATTTCTAATTTGAGACTTGAAAGACTAGTTAAACCACTAATAAGGTTTATGATTTATCTCAACTATATATTACCACCTTATTTTGGTTAGGGTTGATGCTCACTTCCTTTGATTTTTTAAACTATAATTCCTTAATTGTTGTCTTTTTAATATATGATGATCACCCACAAAAGTAGGTTACAATATATGGCAAGAGCGAAAAATCACACCAACATGACAAAAAATAAAAAACCAGTCGTATTCAACCTAAAATACATAAAAAACCACTTGACATAGGTCAAGAAAAACCACCAATAGAGTACAAACAATATAAAAAAATTGGATAAAAATAGTCAGTATCAAAAGAACAAAAGATAACCAAACCATTACTCCCAACAACATTAACATATTACTACAAGATATATATCCATATAAAATGTACTAATGACATTATTTTCTATGCCAATAGACTCTATTTTTGACCATTGGGATACATTATTTTTCCTTACTAGTAACTACATTTAACTTCTTAATTCCTATTGTGTATATGAACTTTGTGGGGGAATCCCCCTTGCTTCTCCCAGATTTAAGGATTTGGAAGATAATGTTTCCTAGACAATTGTACAAAGGTAGAAGGGTCTTTCCAAATTTGTCTCCCAATCTCATACTAGAGTTAAGGGTGTGAGATTGAATAGGGTTGGGTTTGGTATTGCTTAGGATCTATCCTAAATTACTCTTTTGTTTCTTGAAATTTGGTTGTGATTGTGTTGGTTAGTGCTTGGTAACTTTGGTTGTATTTGTGTTTAACTCCCATTTGAGAAGCCATTGTATTATCTCTATTGTGGGATTGCTTTGTAATAGGGCCGAGACTCTTATTTCTCATTTTATCTAATAAAAAACATTTGACTTCTCAAGATAACTATAATTATGAATTTTCATGTAATATTTTAGAGTTTGATGTTCTTTTCAATTAAGCTTGCTTCTCTCAAGGGGCCAAAAATATGCTTTTTTGTATTCTTTCCTATAGATAATGGTTAGTCCTATAAGTAGAATAATGAACTTGTCCTTGGAATCTACATCACCATAGAAATTCACATAATAATCCACAAAAGGGTGAACTCACAACTAGAATCCGTAAGGCACCTCCTTTTGTCTTGGAGGGCCTCATCATTTCTCACTTTTCAGATTCTCACTTTTCAGATATGCAACAAAATTTCATTGGTTAAAACCATTTAAAAAGAATTAATAATTTTATCACATTTATGAACATGATTGTAGACACCTAAAATTGTCTCTCGATAATTTTATTGCTATCAATACATTTCACATTGTCACTCCTAAATTAATCAAATAAATCATATATATTTAATTAATTAACCTAATTCATATAAAATATTAATTAATTAAATATTAATTATTTAATTAATCAGTTGACCTTTCTTCTAGTATTAATTGAATAAATAGTAGATTTATTCAATTAATAAATCATTCTTCTAATGTCCAACCTTAAATAAATAAATTTAATATTTATTTAATCACATCATGCCCATTCTAACATAAGTAAATAATATTTATTTATTTAATTCTCCTTTTTTCACACATCATTAGTACACTAAAATAAATTATTTAATTTATCTAATCATTTGCACAAGTCAAAGCATGATTGATCAAGACAAATCTTGTCCAAGTTCCTAGAATGCACATGTCCAAAAAGGGAATTTGCATGCATATTTGACCCATGCTTTCTATTTCTCCAAAAATATTCTTATGAGATATCATCCATCCATTTTAACAAGATCTCGAACATTCACATAAATTCAAAATAAGACATTTTGATCTACTAAAAGGGTCCATTTTGATCCTCTCCATCCTTTTAGAAAAGATCACCATCAAATTTTTTCAAATCTCGTAGCTCCTTTTGTGCATTATTTGCAAGGTGCCACTTGGAAGCATCTCACAACTCCAAAGCTCTTAGTCAATCCCAATTCTTGATCTTTAATTTTTTAATCTTATCCATTGATCAACCATCTATAAAATTTCTGTATAACACCTTATGTAGGCTATTTCAAAAGGACATCAATTAATGCAAGCTTATGTTACTAGAGTGAGCACCCACATACTATTAATGTATTATCCAAAACCTTGAGCAAATCTACACTCGTAGTGTGCAACAAGAGGCATTAAGAGGATTATTTTGGGTCTTTCATCTTTGGGTGCACTTGCGTCTCAAGCTCAAACAAATGTGACAATTGGGTATGAGGGTAACATTTAAATATGTATGTTTAAAATTTTCAATTTTTGTCTCATGCTTTCTTCATAAAATTTTGGCATGCTTGATGGGATTTACATCCCTAATCTAACAATATCTTGAGTGTTTTATGAAGTTTTGTGCTTCGAATTTTTATTTTGGTGCATTAGTATCTATTTTTGATGTTTATACATGTTTCAACACATCCATCTTTGGCAAAATATTTTTTTTTGCATTTTGGGGATACATTGACCCTATATCCTTCACTTGTCTTTGGTTTTTTCTTTCAAATTCTAACATTTTTGGGCTATTTTATAGTGTTTTCTAATCCATTGGTTGTTTTGTGCTTTTCCTAACATGTTTGGTTTAAATTAACTATTGTTTTAGATATCTTATACTTTTTGGTTGTAGTTCTAGTTTAGTATTTTTTCTTCCTGAATTAACACCTATGTTTTCCCATGCTGTATCCAATTTTCAAATTGGTGTCCCTATTATCAAACATCAAAATCAATCATTTTTACCATTTTTATGATTTCTAACCTATTTGTGTTCTCACTTGGTCATTTTTAGTGCATGTTAAGTTCTATTTTGTAGGTCTAATTGTGTTCTACCCACCCTTGTCACATTTCAACACATCTATTGCTACATCAAAATTTCTCATCGGGTGGTGCTTGCATTTTGTGATTTGATGCATCTGTATCTAAACCCTAAATTCATAGTTTAAATCATTTTAGTCCTTTCAAATTTGAGTCTTTTTAGTTTTGTTATTTCTTTGACACATTAACCTACTTTTCCAATATTTCTTACTTTCTATTTTTAGGTTTCTATTATTTTTTGAGGACTATTACATAGTTTCCTAGTTCGAAACATTTATTTTCAACATCAATGTCCATGCCTCTATTTTGGAATTGTTACCTATGCCAATCAACATTTACATAGGTAAACATTGGTAAATACATAACACTCCATCCGAAATTTCTATTATATTTTTAACATTTTTGTATCTAGATATTGATGTATCCATCTTGAGATAAAATTAATTTATTTTCCTTAATTTCTATGCTAACCCTTGGTGTATTTTGTTGATACTAATTGAATTTTATAGTTGTATTGTCATAAATTTTACCCCATGCAATTTCACATTACATATGCCTTGCTCTTTAGATAAACTAAAGTAATTATTCTTTTTCTCAACCTAAAACCATCTCTCACCATCTATCATGCCCAAATTCTTGACTATTGAGTCTGATTTTCACATTGACCTATACGTACCGTGAGGACATCTAGGAGCTGCATTAGTGTCTTGAGAAAATTCATGATTGAGTTGATCGTTGAGATGTTACACCTGTCACATTTTGCAATGTAATGCCTTTGCCAACTTGCAACCTCGTCAAGATTTTCTCGGGCAAGCAACCAAAAAATCCCTCTTTCTTGGGGAGAAAAGGGGAATTCATTCTTGAACACTTTTTGAATTTGGCTCTCTTGGAAAAAATGGACAACTCTCTTCTTTTCTCATTCTCCACCATTCTACAACACCTCTCATTCATAACATTCTCAATATTTTCTATACACATATCTTTCAAAAAACTCTTCTACAACTTTTAGAGCAAAATCCATTGTTACAAACACACGACTCATCTTACCAAGAGGCCATCATTATTTTGGAGTTTCTTGTCACTTCCTTACTGCACCAACAAGCTACATAGCTCCTGTGTGGTAAATGTCCAAGTTTTTTTATTCAAACATATTATATTTTTATTTTCTAGCATATTGTTCCCTTTGTCATTTCACATGTATTTTTAATATCTCATCGAAGGGTGTCTGTGGAGGTGGAAACACCAATACGGGGGTTTGACTAAGACACACTCCTATACAACCACCCAAACCTTTCTCTTTGTTCTTGAGTGTGTAGGTGCAAGTGAGATAACTATTTGAAGAAATATTGAACTTCATTAAATATTTTTGGTAATGTCTTCAATCTCTCCTTGTCATTTTCATCTAATTTTCACTTAGCATCTTCACTTCTGTCATTTTATTGTTCACTATTTATTAGTATTTAACATCCCCTTTCATGTCTAGAAATTTGTGTGAAGTGCTTTGTGTCTTTCTTTGTCAACTCCTATTCTTTGTCCATACGAGACACTGACACAATGCACTGTTTTCTGACAGTCACGTGTACGTCTTGGATAGAGAGCTTGCCAAGTTGTCTAAAAGACCTCTATACCTTGCACATTTGGTCTCTGATTTCTAAAAGGTCTAAATAATTTTTGTAACTTGTTAAAACTCACACTCCTCTGTTTCTAATTCACTTGATTCGTGTCAACTGAGGTAGTGGAGAGACAGTTTGATCCTTGAGATCTTGTCATCTTGAAGGTTGATTTTTTTTTCCACATTTTGGTGAACCCGACATGAACCCACCTTCTTGCAGAATCTTTCCAAGCATCAATTTGTAGTGTAGAAAATGTACTTTTACATTTTCACACTATGTTTGCATCCCCTTAATTAGTTGGACTTAATTAAGCTTCTAATTACCTAAATTATGCATTCCAAAGCCTTATTATTCCCATTTTCCGAAAGGGAAACCTATATTAAACAAATGCTAACATTAATTTAAATACCTTGGAAATTATGTGTCCTGGATTGAGGTCCTAGGACCCATTCACCCAAGGGCGAATGTGCCCCCTTTAAGTGTTAGGATCCCAATTTAATATGTTTTTGGCGGCATTTTAATGATTCAAATTCAAGTTTCAAATGTTAGTTTGCGGAATCTAATTTTCGAGAAATTAGATAAACTCATATAAATACAATTATTTTATCAATTCAGATCATCTAGCATTAAGGAAAACTTCACAAGAGAAAATATTACTGTCAAGAGAATTGAAGAGTATATTTATCAATCATCTACAACAATCAAGATCATATCATCATGTCAAAGTTCATGTGTGTTCATGCCATCTTTTGGAGCTAACATTGTGATGTAGGTTTCAAGCATTCAAGCATCAAATCAAGTAATCAATCATGCCTATTCATGCAAGATACAAGCCTTAGAGAGATGTGTTAGACTTTAGTCCTCTAAGGTAAGCCATTAAGGTTTTGGTGAGTTGTGACATAACATTGTTCATTCATCAAATTCCTTCCATTTATCATTGTTTTATTATTAAGGTTTAATTATCAAACCAAGGTTTGACTAAGGAAAACTCCTATTCACCCAAAAATAAATAATTTTTCTTCTCTCTTTGTATGTACGGATTTACAGGTGAAGAAAGACTGAAGATTGATCAAAAGAGGAATTTTGCAAAGTTGACATCATTGTTGTCAAGTCATGGAAACTCACCTACATATTTTATTTCCAACTTTCCAACAATCAAACTTGGAGAAATTAGAAGCTTAGATCTAGGATCTGAGGACTACAAAACCAGATTTTGGACCCTTGTACAAAGACCCATTTTCCCTAGGGCGAATTTGTCCTTCAATAGAGTTCAAAACACACTTTTGGTGCCAGGTACATACCATTCCTCCCTTCTCAAATCTTCTTATAACATGTTTCCATTTTTTCTATCACAATATTCTGCATTTAAAGAGTTAGGTCATACAATTGAATTTTTTAATGCATTTAAATATATCTCCCAAAACAACCAATCAATCATTTCTGTCATAAGAAAACAACAGACCTTCCTAACAGGGTTGAATCACCTCAAGCTTGAAAGACAATCTTATCCTTGGGAGATCTCTTTTTCTAATGAAATTAGGAAAAATATAGGTGTGTTAGATCATTCCATCACATATCAAACCCACTAAATTACACACACCTCACATATATACATTTTTCTTTATTTCATTTTGGTGAACCTAACATTGTACATCATAAATTCTGATTTGGAAGTCTTTAAAACCCTAGATCTAGGATTTGCATTAGTTAGTTTTGCATTTCATTTAGGGTTTCATAATCACATCTTGCATCATTCAAAATTGTATTTTGCATCCTTTAAAATCATAAAAATACAAAAAGCATTACATACATATTGCATTCATTTTACTTACTAATTTGCATATTAGTGTCTTTCAATCATTTACATAAAAAAATTCAAACAAAATTGCATCTAAAAAGTTATCATTTTTCTTGTTATTTGCTATCAAATTGCATTAGCATTTAATCTTTAAAATCTAGAAAACTGTAACTAAGAGTATCTATCTACAACCTAAAATAGAGACCTTAAACATTAACTCAAAAACTTAGACTGTAATTTTCCCAACCTCTGTGCAAAGACCCATTTGCCCTTGGGGTAATCTATCCTTGTACATGTCAATTTCCAAATTTTTGGGCATAATTTTGTCTCTGTTTGTTCTATATCTTGCTGTTTGTAGATTTTAGTTTCAGTTTTTGAAATTTTGTAGTTTTCTGTAGTTATTTGCATTAATATCAATTAATCAAAATAAACTTGCATTGTTCAAAATAAAAATTTACATTCAAAAGATATCATTTTTCAGGTTCTTGCATTTTAAAATTAGTTATCATTTTTTGCAATATCTTTTCACATACGTGCATTGTGTGTCTTATTTTTAGGTGTTTTCTACATTTGTTTACACTTTTGGCTTGGTGAAATTTGTATGAGTATTACAACCTAGTGCCCTATTTATAATACTTTAGTGAGATGTAGTTCGAGACTCATGGCATCCCGTGCCGATACATCCGCTATGGATCTTGGATTTTCTAACTCTTTCACTCATAGTGTTGACACTAGTCAACCCATGTTGGAATCCATACTTGAAATAACATGTCCCATGACCTCCAATCCCATTGATGTTGAAAACATTGTTGTTCATGTTCCTAAAGAAAACTTGCAAAAAATGGATAAAACCTTAGAAAAACTTCAAAACATTGAGTGTTGAATATATTACTAGTACTATGATTCCTATCATAGATAACATGAGGAGAATGCTTGATAGTGAGTTGGGAATATAAATTATGCATAACCTAGCTCATATTATTGATGATCATGTTCCTACAATGGCTATTTGTGCTCAAACTTTGGATACACTCAAAGTCAAGGAGGAAATCAAATTTCTCCCCTACAATCGTGGCTTCTATTCCTACATATACTCATTTAACTATTAATAAAACGAGACAACCAAATAGCAACACCAATCCAACTTTAGGTATGTCCACTAGGAATCTTTTTAGCTTTGTGAATTCAAACATCATATCTCCTAACCCATCACCTCTCACAAACTTGCAATTCACTTGTCCTCCCAACACATATACACCTCCATCCCAAAATACAACCAATGATTCCATCCTCAACCAAATTTTGCAAAATGTTTCATCCCTCCAACAACAAATTTCCACACTGAACCAAAATCAAAATGGCCAACCTTCACAATATGTCAAATGAAACCCATTATCATTGGATATATTGAAAGAACAAATGCCACAAGGCATAGAGATCCCTATATTTGAGAAATACGATGGTAAAGGAGATTCTAGTAACCATGTCTCAACATATATAGCCTTATGTATGTAGTGAATTCATTTTTGAAGACAAGCTCTTGGCTAAGATTTTTCCTAGATCGTTGAAAGATACAACCTTGGAATGGTTTTTCTCCTTACCGAATAATTCAATTCGTTCATTCAATGAACTTGTTGATGCCTTCCTTAACCATTTCCAAGTGAACATTGGTCCTAGATGGCCTTACTAGATTTAATGTAATGTAAACAAAACAAAGATGAAAAGGTCACTGATTTCATAGCATGTTATCAATTGCTCTACTCACAAATCAACATTAAGATTCTTGATGCCGATCTTTAAATAATTTTCATTGAAAACTTGCAAACCAATATTCAATATAAGCTTGAAATGATGATATTCCTTTCCTTCACCCATGCACGGATATTTGTGACTATTAGAATTCATATAGTCATCGTGAAGTGAAACATTCCTCCAACCATCCTAAAAAATCTAAATCCATTCCTCATAATAACTTCCAACCATTCAAGAAATAAAATAAGGGCTTTATACAAATAAATCCGCCTCAAACAAATCAACATGTTGAATCTCAAGTGGTTGCTATAAAAACAAAAAATCCATATCAATTCAAGGATAAGAAAAGACAATTTACTCTGTTACCCGACACCCTTCGTTCCATCATGTTGCAACTCTTGGGTAAAAACGTAATTACCTTACCTCCTATTAGAACCCCTAATACCACTAAGCCTTTACCTCCGAACCATAATCCAAATGTCTTTCACCATTATCACAGACAAAATGGACATGATACAAAATGATGTATGCATCTTAAAAATATTGTACAAGACCTCATTGATTCTAAAAAAATCTAGATTGGTGGTGTTAATGATCAAGGAAATAAATCCGTTGCCCCACCTAACCAAAATTTTCAAATCTTTACCAATCCAATGCCAAATCATAACATCTCATTTGTTAAAGCTAGTGACACCAAGAATGATGTGACGAATTTTGATAATATACAAGACATAACTAATGATAACATGAGTGATTATGGGGACATAGAAAATATGATCAACCTCATTGATGTTCAACCTTATAAGGGCCAAACCAAAATATCTCTTGACATTGCCTTCTCACAAAATGACATAATTAAACATGCACTTGATGGTCCTCTTTACATACTCAGAAGAATCAATGACAAGCCTACCAATGGGATATTAATTGATCCTGTGTGTGTAGAGAATGTGATTATCGAGGAATTTTTTTTTGTGCATGAACTTTACCAAGAATCTTATGAACTCATCTGTTTTGGTTAAAAAAAAATTTATGAAAGGGGTTTTCTTCTTGTTCCACCATGGTATCTTGGGTTTCAATTTATTTTTCTTGAAGTTTCAGCTTTTGGGATCTTGTTTGGATGGGCATACAAGTGATGACGATTTTCTAAATATTTGACCAAAGTTTGGGAGTGTCAAAGGGATTGGTTAAAATCTTATTAAGCAAGCTTTATTTTGGGATAAAGGATGACAAATATTGATGGAATATGATAAATCCTGTTGGTGAAATGCAGCTGCTAAATTGGAAATTGATGTGATGAAAAAGCACTTTTGGATGTTTGATCAAAATTTAGATAAAAGATTTTCACTTGAAAATTCTGGTTTCAACAAGATTGAGCTCTATTGTATAAACTGATTTGGACAATTAGAATATTGGATTGCCGGTTAAGGAATGAAAGAATGATGAATGGGCTGACTATGGTTATGCCTTTGTGAAAGAGCTCTTCGTTGATAATAAGCTTGTGAAGATAAAATCTCTAAAGAAAAATCACCAATATATCTTCTATCAAAGTCATGATACCTATGGATGAAGGTTCTATAGTCAAGCAAGACCTTCCTACTTTGGTACAAGAAGTGTCTTCTTTTCAAAAGTTTCTTATTGTCAAGTTGCTTCTTTGGTTTCTTGATTCTTTTGGCAAGGGATTTCTTGACAAATTTTGTTGATTTCCAATCCCTCAACATAAAATTTAGGACAAGGAAAAGATGTTTCTTGAGAGGGAATATCCGAACTGGATGTTGATTGGTAGAATGGAAGTCAAATTTAGGTCTCTGTTTGAAAATTTACCAGATGCACTAAAATAGTGCACCGATGTGCTGAAACTCAGATGCGCTATGGAATGGTTAGGATGCACTGCAAAAATTTCTGGATGTGCCAAAACATAGTATGGATGCACTAGGGAAAGGTCTGAATGAGCTGCAGGATTAAACAAATGCGTTGAAAGAGCATATGCTGAGATATTAGTGGGATGTGCCAAAACAGTAAATCAATGCATTGGAATATGCTATGAATGTGTTGAGGCAGTCAATGGATGTGTTGAAATACAACAGGGATGCGTTGGGGCAGTCACTAGATGCGTTGAACCAGAAAAATGTTTTATGGTTTTCAAGAGTTTGGCAGATTTTTTTTGGTTTTTGACAGTGATTTTGAACTGTTTGGTTGAATTATCTTCTTAATCAATGATTGAATATGTTTGTGTGATGTTTTTTTTTTATATTGGTTTAAAAACACATTGGTAAAACACATAAAACAAGCACAATCCTAGGCTATGTAAGACTATTCTTTTGGGTTCCACGCAGATTTTACTCCAACCACACTTATTCTTAGCGGGTGATTTAGAAGCTTGGCCGCATAGGCTCCCCCTTATAGTGCACTCACTTCTCAGGTCAACCAATCTTCAAACTCCCATGAATATCCCATGGCAATTTTTTCATCTCTACTAAAAACTATGAGAATGTGGATGCCTTGGCAATGACCGTTGCTGCACCAAAGAATAGAAAGGTAATTTTGGGCTTACTACAACAAAGGGGTTTTAGTATGAAATTTCCATTCATGGAGAATCATCCATGGGGAAAGAGACCATTGCTTCCCTTCTTGTTGGAATGATCCTCATGATACTCAAACTTTCCTCGAGCACCCACATTTATATCCTAGGTGGAAGTCGCTTGGCTTTAGCGTGTTCTCAGTTGGGTCATTCCCTCCTTTTGAAGTGAGGAAGCAGGCCCTCTAAGGTTCAAAAATACAAATAAAATGAATGGGTCTAGCTTTCTAATCACCTAGTTAAGGGGAGAGCATACTCACCTACCACTCCAAACACAACAAACATGGTGTAAATCTATCCTCCCTAGTTATGCTAGATTTCTAACTTCACCAAAGGAAAATAACAACTAGATTTAACCCTGTAGCCAACCGTTAGTAGTTTTACTCCATTTTTCTTTGACAACAATCTTTTATGTGTTTTGGCAAGGTCTTTGACTACGTAAAAGGTACTTGAAAATAGAAAAAACATAGAATTAGTTTTAGGAATCTTGAAAATTTATAGTAAAAACCAGATGCGCCATTACAGTAACTAGATGCACTAAAAATTAGACCGAATGAGCTAAACTGCTGAATGTGCTGAAAGAGCGACTGGATGCGTTGAATGATAAACTGAATGCGTTGAATTGGAAAACCATAAAATGAAATTTAAAACTCCCTGATGCGCCACAACATAATCTAAATGCACTGGAGGAATAACCAGATGCATTGAAATAGGAGCCTGATGCACCGAAAGAACAACCAGATCTGCTGAAACAAAATCTCAATGCACCAAACCAGAAACTGGATGCACTTGAGAAAAATTCATATGCACTGTTTCAAAAATTTTGACAGAACCTGCAAATAAAAACTTGATAAAAAATAGATCAAATATGGGGCTAGGCCCCACGGTGGGCACTAATTTATATGTGGTGTAGTTTTAATGTGTTAGTGAGTAGTAATAATCATAACTAAACACCACACAAGCGATGAAATGTATTATATCTAATGAAAGAAAAGTAATAAAAAAAACTATCACAGTCCTGCATTTGAATTCATCTCATCGTCCTCTATTCTTGGTGATTCCTTAATCCATGCTCTTAGAATTTGCATTGCACATGAATCTATAGAATGGAAACCTAAGAGATGAGTAGCTATTTTACAATGCAAACTACAATTCCTACATACCTATATTTTTGTGTTTTTGAAAGTAAATTGCTGAATGATATATGATGAGAGATTGATAAAAAATGATGCTAAGCTAGAAGATGCAAAGATAAAGACAATGTTGTGTAATAGATACAAGAAACTAAATACTAGAATTGAAATGCCATGATTAAAATAAACTAAAAACACTAAATTGCAATTACAATGCTCTTCAAATGCCTTCAAACTACAATGAAATTCCTGCAACATAAACTTGTTGAATTCTACTTGTTTAAAAGCTGTAGTAATGAGTTCTATTTATAGAATTTTCCAAGCTGAGAATGATGTGGCAGCGATGAATGGTTGAGATTGTGATCCTACAACATCAACAATTGAGAACAAAGAGGTTGGAGAGAATCATGGAGGTGGTTCCTTTCTTGAGAGAAATTTGCCAAGTGTTGAAGGGAATCAGAGGAAAGAAGAAGCCATGTGTCCAGGAGGTTTCAAATTGGTTACAAGTTTGTTGATGGAAAATCCACAATTTTCAATTTATAAAATTCAATTTCATGTGACACATGGTGAGGTGGCAGGTGAGGTGGAAGGTAGTTAGGAAAATATGTAGAAATGTGCTAAATTGAATTAAAAATTCAATTTAAATGGAGATGGGAAATTAGAAAAATTGCAAATAAATTAATTTGTACATTTAACCAATTTAAGAGGAAAATGAATTTAGAAGCCAATTTGAATTTAAAAATTCAATTTTAAGTGAAAGAGGGAAAACTAATTAAAAGAAAAATTTGTTTATTTGTGCATTTAATAATTTTTTAAGAAGTGATTTTAGATAAGAAGAATATTTAGAAATGAACTATATAAATAAATTTTGCAATTTATTTATAAGTAGAGGAATTAAGATTTTTATTAATTAAATAACAAGTATTTAATTATTTCGTGGTCAGACCATTGTTAAGTGCATACAATAATATTCTCCTTTTACTTTAACTCACATTCTCTTGGACACATATGCTCACTAAAGTGGGGGAAAAATATATTGTCATAAATTATACTCCATGCATTTTCACATCACATACACCTTACTCTTTAGATAAATTAAAGTAATTATGCTTTTATTTAACCTAAAAATATATCTCACCATTTGATGTGCCCAACTTCTTGACTATTGAGTTTGATTTTCACACGGACCTATGCAAACTACGAGAATGTCTGCAAGATGTGTTAGCATCTCGAGAAAATTCATGATTGAGTTGGCCATTGAGATGTTACACCTATCACATCTTGTGAGTGTAACACCTCTACCAACCTAAAAACTTGTTGGGAGTCACTCGGGTAGGCCATTTGAACCAAAAACTCTATCTTTCTTGGGGAGAAAAGGGGAATTCATTCTTGAACACTTTTTCAATGTGGTTCTCTTGGAAAAATAGACAACTCTCTTATTTTCTCATTCTCCACCATTCTAGAACACCTCTCTCATTCACAACATTCTCCATATTTTCTATACCCATACCTTTCAAAAAACTCTTCTACAACTTTCAAAGTGAACTCCATTATTGCAAACACGAGCTCATCTTGCGAAGAGGCCATCATATTTTTGGAGTTTCTCATCACTTCCTTACTATACCAACAAGTGACATAGCTCCTGTGTGGTAACCGTCCAAGTTTTCTTATTCAATCACATTAAATTTTTATTTTCTAGCATATTGTTCACTTTATCATTTCACGTCTATTTTCAATATCTCATTTAAGGCTGTCTGTGGAGGTGGAAACACCAATATGGGGGTTTGAATAAGGAAAAATCCTATACAACCACCCAAACCTTTCTCTTTGGTATTGTGTGTGAAGGTGGAGGTGGAAGAATATTTGAAGAAAGCTTGGAATTTATTAAACATTTTTGGTAATGTATTCAATCTCTCCTTGTCATTTTCATCTAATTTTCACTTAGGATTTTCACTTTTGTCATTTTATGTTTATTGTTCATTAGTATTTAGCATCCCCTTTCACATTTAGAAATATGTCTGAAGTGTTTGTGACTTTTTGTGTCAAATCCCGTTCTTTATCCGTACAAGACACCATCACGGTGCACTGTCATCCAACAACCATGTGTACATCTTGGATAAAGAGCTTTCCAAGCTGTCTGAAAGACCTTTGTACCTTGCACTTTTGGTCTTTGATGTCTAAAAGGTCTAAATAATTTTTGTAACCTATTAAAATCACACTCCTCCATTTCCAATTCACTTGAGTCATGTCAACCAAGGTAGTGAAGAGATAATTTTCTCCTTGAGATCTCATCATCTTGAGGGTAGAAAATTCCCTCCTCTACATTAGCTAAATAATTTTTCCAATATCAATAAGAAACTACTAACTCTTTTGCTGTAGGTTTGATTGTTAAATAAATTATCTTTTTATACTACTCTAGTTACATATTTCATTTTCTAAGAGAAAAGAATATTGTTTTTTGTGATTGTCAAGAAACTTGGCATGTACACTCTCTCCTCACCAAGAGGTCATCTTGGAGATTAAAAAACCATTTAATCCTCTTTTATCTAGTTTACAAACAAATAATGTCAAGTTGTGTATACTCTCTCCTCATGTTGCAAGGGAATCTTGGAGATCAAAAACACTTAATTTTTTCCTCTAGTAGGTCTACTTAAATTTTATCACCAAGGGAAGCAATCAAATCCTTATGTTCCAATAGGGTTAATAAATTTAAGAGAGAATTAAAATACTTTCCCATTGAGGGACAATTTTTATTATTGGCTGAGCTTGCAAGAATTTTCTATCTTACAAAGTGAAGGAGAGTGAGTTATCTTCTCACACTAGGACATTAGACATACCCCCTAATTTCACAAATTTTACCTCATGTACCTTTAGGTATAATGAGGACATCCCCTAGAAAGCTTGTAAGCATAAATAGGACCTATCAATCATGTCTGGTTGTGATGCATCATTAAAGTTTTATCCCCTAAAATTTACTTGATTTTTGCTTGTAAAAATGGATTTATAGGTTGTGAATGCTCTCCCCTCATTCCATTGAATGATATTGGATGATAAAAAATATTTTGTGCCTCATCATGGGCCTTAAATTTCATGCATAAACAAGACATATAATTGGACTCACAATCACTCACACTTCACTTGAATAATCTAAGTTTTCACATGCTTGGAAAATTTCCATGTGTGAAATTTGTGTTTATCCTTAAAAAATGAAAACATTTATAACACCCTCAAAAGTCTAAAATAAAACCTTGAATTTTACCAACATCCTCTTGATAAAGTTCAAATCTAGCATCTAATTTCTATAATCTACAAATCAAACTTCAAAATCCCAAATCTAGTATCCTTTAAATCAATCCATAATCCACATTTTAAACCAAAATCCTTTATCTATTATTCAAACCATAATCAAACCCCATTATCCTAAATCAAACCTTCAATCCCAACTCAAACACACCCTAAACCAAGATAAACCCCATCCAACCTTCGATCATCACTTCAACCTAAATCCATCCAACTTAGTTCAATTTAAAATAAAATAAAATAAAATAAAAATCAACCTTCCATTGAATACAAAAGTTATTTTTGTTTTGAAATCAAGACCTTGTTTAAGCCCCCTCACTGTCCTTTAAATTTAGCACTTAATAACTTTCCCATTGTAGACACCTAAAATTTGACCATACTTGACCACACTTGATTTTGCCTTATCCTAGCCATTACTTAAATAAAAAATTATTTATTTAATTAGTTTACCCATCACCTTTATCCCGCCTTATCTTAGCCAATTAATTAAATAAATATTTATCATTTATTAAATTAATTTATCCATTAACCTTATCCCTTACCTTTGACTAAATAGATTTAATTGAGACTTATCCCCAAAATCCTCTAGCTAAATCAATTACATAATTATTAATTAATTAATTAATTTAGGCTAATTAATCACAACCACACTTTCCTCTAATATTTAATTTTAATGTATCCCTCAATCCTTGTCTATTTAATCCTAGCCTTTGAATCCATTCACATGGATCACAATCTAAAATTTCCCTCATGTGAAAAGTATCGCTCCCACTTTTATCCTCTCACATGTGAGAAGATTCAAAAATCAAGCTTACCTTTTACACCTTTATCCCTCATGTGACACTTTCCACATGAATACAAATTCAATCCAAACCCTAATACTCAATCAATTCTATCTATCCATAAATTAATGCATCTAGGCCCTTGATTTCCATCTTGTAAATTCTATAAAAGTGTATAGGCGCGAATTTGTACCTCTCACACAAATTCCCCTTTTACACTTCCTCACCTTAGAAAACCAAATCCGAAGGCGAAATTCCACATCAGCAAGTTGCCTTAATTCTACTTGGCATTTGTCTTTTGCGTCGGTAGAAGAATAAGTGTCGAGACACCCTCATGGCGTGCAAACATCCACGCGATGCACTTACGTCCCTAACGGATTCTCACATCTAAAGTTAGCAAAGGTGTTACTCTTCCTATTGGGAAGAAATTGTAACGTCCCTCTTTGACCAACCAACCTAAAAATGACTCTTTCCCTCCCATTTTGGTCTTGAAATGCCTATCTTTCTCATTCAATCCATCTTCCTAGCAGTTCTTGACTTCTTTGGAAATCTTCAAGCATTCATCTCATTTCCATCACTTCAAGCAACACTTTGGAAATCCATAGTAGTAGCAACAACACTCCATCAACTCCATAGAGAAAGTGTGGAACAAGTCATTGCAACAGGGGCTTGAGGTTTTACAATACCTCCCTTAACCATAGTTGAGGCTGTGGTGATTGTTCAAGCTCTCTTTCTACATCATTGGCTAGTGAGCTCTTGGTGGAGGTGGTAACATTTTCACTCCTCTCCTTTACGATTTGGTTGAGTAGCACTTCACTATTTTGTAGTGTTTATTATGTTCTCTACTATATTTTCTCCTTTATCATATATTTCTCTATCATTGCTATCTTGGCTGTCTGTGGAGCTGGAAACACTGAACGAGGGTCTAACTTAGGTAGACCCCTATACAACCCCCAACAATTTTCCCTCTTTCTTATGAAAAGGTGAAAGAATGTTTAGAGGTAGCTGGCGAATGAGCATATTTGTGAGATTATCTTTGTCACCCTAGTTCAATCTACTTGTTTTATCATTTTAGAATCTACTTTGTATACTTTCTCATTTTGTTTTACCATCTAGATTGAGCTAGGTAGGCTGTTAGTAGGTATTTTTGGCAGTTTTCTTGTGTCCACTATTGTCTAGCCGTAAAGATGCAAACACGCTCAAGAGACTCTAGCACACTGCGCTGACGTCCCAAAAATGCATTGTCATCCTTAGATAGAGAGCTGTATGAGGCACAAAACCAATTCCAAAAGGCCAAGTCACCTAGCCTAGATTATAGTTCGGGTCTGAAGAGTGATTGAAGGACCTTATAGTCCTCATCATTCTCGTCCCTTCTTTGAAGCATTCCTTTAGAGTGAGGTAAGTTAGGGAAGCCTTCTGCTCATGGCTCTCCATGACCTGGGGCCTTGAACATGGTTGGCCCCCCTCTCTTACATTTTTGGTGAACCCAAAGTGAACTTGCATCTGTTCATTTTTTGGTGTTGAAACTTATCCCATGTGCCTTGTGATCACCATGTCCCTGAGTATTGTGAAAGTTTATGAGCATCACAACCTAGTCCACAACCTCCAAGTACGTTTTCAGGAGAAGTATATGACACCTTTCAAAGGATAAAATGAAGGTCACCTCTAATTTCTCTGTAGGCCTTTTCTTTGGACCCACGATGGGTATTTTGAATCAAGAGTAGTTTTTAAGGGGTGAGGTAGGAATATCTGATGAAATCAATCACATCCCATCTCCTCCTGCATCTCCCACACCTTCATCAGTAGATGAGAATGAGGTTGTTCATATTCCTTCAAAATATGTTTCTGACCTTAGCAAAGGGTTGGGTGCCTTAGAGAATCACTTGGAAAGAAAATCAAAGTTGGATAGGGCCACTCGAATTATTAGTGAATTAAAGTATATGGTGGGAAAAGACCGAACAAGCATAGAACTCCTAGCTAGTCTCTCTAGTTTGACCGAAGCATGTGATCTTTCGAACAATACTAATATTATACAAGGGACCGCTTTTGAAGAACATGAGAGACAACTAGGAGTATTGATGCCTCACATGTCTATATACATGACTGATGCAGTCCCTTCAATCAAGATCCATTCTACCTTTAAAAGAAATGAAACTATCAAAGCAAATAGGATCCCCTTGGGTTTCAACTTCACCCCTCCTATCACCTCTAGTAGTGGAGGTTTTGGTGGAATGAGTGGTGGAGGCTTTGGTAGTTGTGGTGGCTTCGACAATGGGGGTGGTTCTAGTGGAAGTGGTTCTAGTGGAGGTCATGGTGGTGGCTTTGGAAGCAGAGGTGGCTTCGGTGGAGGCCCTGCTCATGGTAGTGACTCTGGAAGTGGTTCCAACGGTGGCCACGGTAGCGGTTTTGGAGGTGGCTTTGACGATGGTTCTGAAGGAGGTTCCGCTGGTCCTATGTCGTCCAATGACCCTATTTTGAATACTCTCCTTCAGAATATGGGTAAGATGCAGAGCCAGTTGGCGAGTCTCTCCCAAGCCTCTCCTAGCCTATCTTCCAACCCTTTTTCTGACATAGCCCACTGTTGGTAGCAATTTTAAACACTCCTTTCCCACAAGGAATGAAAATATTGAAGTTCAAAAAGTTGTTAGGTTTTCAATGGCAGATATCTAAAAGCTAAATGCAGATTTTATCAAATAAACCAGAAATAAAATCACACATAAAATTAACATAGAGAATTTAACGTGGTTCACCCAATGTGGGCTACATCCACCAAACTGCAGCCATCCAATGATATTATTAACCAATGCAAAACCCTATTACAATATCATGAATAATCGCCTGTTTCTTATGATATTGTAACTCTATCCTAAACCCTTTATAAATTAGGGTTATACAAAATCGGGGTTTTTTCCCTTTTTGTGATTTTTCCCTTTTTCAGTAATTTTGCCACATGAAGAGTGTACAGTATAGAATGATCAGTCACCACATACCAACAATCTCCCACTTGGAGACTAATCAGGTTCCACACCTAAACAATCTCCCACTTGGAGACTGAACCTAGACAACACCGCTGCACTTATAGCTCCCACTGGAAATAAGCACCATGGACCCTGCTACTTTCTTATACTTTAATTCAACCTTGAAGGCCAACCGAAGCTGAAGAGGAGCTCAGCTTCTCCCTTATCACTACCTTAGTAAACATATCCACTGGATTTACATCTATATATATCTTTTCCAGCTTTACCTGTCCATCCTCCAACACTGACCGAATGAAATGATACCTCAACTGTATGTGTTTGGTTTTAGAGTGCAAGGCAGAATTCTTTGCAAGATGTATAACACTCTGGCTGTCTGTGAACAAGTAATTTTCAGCCTATTGTTTTCCCAACTCTTCCATGAAAAAATTGCATCTATATCATCTCCTTTGCTGCCTTTGTGGTGGATAAAGCAACCACCTTTTGCAATCCTGATATCCAACTTACTGTTGTCCCACCAACGGTAAATACATAACCTATGGTACTTCGTTGGTATCAATATCCCCTGCCAGATCTGAGTCAACATAGCCTTTTAAATCTGTATTAGAGCCCTCAAAACATAAATGTTTATCTGGTGTACCTCTCAAATACCTGAGAATCCATTTCACTGCATTCCAATGCTCAATTCCTAGATTACTCATATACCGGCTAACAACTCCTACAACATGTGTAATATCTGGTCTCGTGCATACCATGGCATACATTAAACTACCTACAGCTGAAGCATATGGTACCTTGGACAATTTTTCTTCCTCCTCTTGTGTCTTTGGACACATATCCTTAGTCAATTTTACATGACTGGGCAAAGGTGTGCTGACAAGCTTTTGCATTCTCCATATGAAATCTCTGCAACACCTTTTTAACATAATCAACCTGAGATAAAAACAATTTCCTATTTTTCCTATCTCTTGTAATCTTCATACCAAGGATTTGTTTTGCTGCCCCCAAATCCTTCATAGCAAATGAATTTGCTAATTGTTGTTTTAACTCCTTTATGTGATCCATGTTAGACCCCGCTACAAGCATATCATCAACATATAAACATAAAATAATGTATCTATCTTCACCTAGCATCTTAAAATAAACACAATGGTCTGAATTACACCTATTGTAACCTTGCTCAGCCATAAAACTATCAAATTTAAGATTCCATTGTCGAGGTGCTTGCTTCAAGCCATATAAGTTTTTCTTTAATCTGCATACTAGTTTCTCCTTACCTTTGACCTAAAATCCTTGTGGTTGTTCCATATAAATTTCCTCTTCCAAATCACCATGGAGAAAGGCAGTTTTAACATCAAGTTGTTCTAAATGCAAATCTTCAACAGCCACAATACTTAACACAGTACGAATAGAGGTCATTTTAACAAATGGAGAAAATATTTCATCAAAATCAATACCTTGTTTTTGTGAAAATCCCTTTACAACTAATCTGGATTTAAATCTTTTCTTACCTCCATCCTCCTCTTTCATCCTATAAACCCATTTGTTTGCTAAAGCCTTTTCACCTACAGGCAACTTGCATAATTCCCAAGTCTGATTTTTCAGCAAGGAGTCCATTTCTTCTTCCATTCCATGCTCCCACTGAACCTTGGTATCCACCTGCATAGCTTCATGATAACATTCTAGTTCACCAGCATCAGTTAATAGAATAGAGTACAAAGAGGGAGAAAATCTTTCTGGAGGTCTACTTAACCTTGAAGATCGCCTAACATTCACTGGAGTTTGTGGTATTTCTTGTTGCTATTGTTGTGGAGCATGAGGAACCACTGGAACATTGGTGTTTGTAATATCATCCAGCACTACATAATCATGTTCTTTCTTCTCATGCTGCTGCAGTAGATCTTTGTACAACACTTTCTCATTGAATATGACATCCCTGCTTCTCACAATTTTCTTATTTTCAAAATCCCAAAGCCTATAACCAAATTCATCAATGCCATATCCAACAAATATACATTTCCTTGATTTTGCATCAAGCTTGGTTCTATTTTCAGAATCTACATGTGCAAATGATTCACAACTGAAGGTTTTCAGAAAAGAATAACTCACCTTCTTACCTTTCCATGCTTCCTCTGGAATACCACAACCCAAAGGATTAGATGGACCTCTATTAATTAAATAAACAGCAGTGTTTACATCCTCTTTCCACATGTTTAAAGGCAACCCAGCATGCAATCTCATAGTCTGTGCACACTCCATTATTGTTCTATTCATGCGCTCAGCCACTCCATTTTCCTGTGGAGTCCTTGGAACCATTTTCTTCCTACGAATACCATTAGAGGAACAATAATCTTCAAACTCTTTGCTGCAATACTCACCACCATTATCAGATCTGACACATTTCAACTTTTTACCTATCTCATTCTCAACCAAGCTTGTCCATTTTTTAAAAGTTTCAAATACATCAGATTTTTGCCTAATGAAATAAATCCATACCTTCCTAGTTGCATCATCAATGAATGTGACATAATAATGAGAGCCACCAAGAGAAGATACCTGAGCTGGTCCCCATACATCCATATGCACAAGCTCCAATTTCTCATCTTTCTTTTGTTTCCCATCCTTGAGAAAACTAACTCTCTTTTGTTTTCCATAAACACAACTTTCACAGAAATCCATATTAACACATTTTAGACCTGGTAAAACATTCTTTGAATGAAGTACTTTCATACCTTTTGCACTCATATGCCCAACTCTGTTATGCCATAGTGCTGATTCAGAATTCATAGCAACTATCTGATTTTCTTCCTGCTGAATTGCAGCAACTGTTCCTAAACATTGTTTTTTATCTGCAATAGCTAAAGTAGAAGGAACAGTATGACCTGTACAAAGATATAAGGTGCCTATTTTGCACCTTTTTCTACTACTAAGGCACCTTTTGTAACCTTCCAATTTTTATCACTAAATGTAACAACACAACCTTCATCATCTAGTTGCCCTGCAGAAATTAAATTTCTTTTTAGCTTTGGAATGTGCCTTACCTCATGTAGTAGCCAATGATTCCCATTCTGCAAATTGATCTTGATTCTTCCCTTTCCAACAATCTGATAGGGTTCATTATCTCCCAAATAAACTAGTCCAAAATCCCCTTGGACATAATCAAGAAAATAATTTCTATGGGGCGTAGCATGAAATGAAGCCCCTGAATCTAACACCCAAGAATCATTAGCATTATCAAGAGAAAAAATCAAAGCATCCTCATTAGATTTATTACTTACCACATTTGCCTCTTTATTTCCTTCCTGTTTGTCTCCTTCTTTATTTTTTTGAGACCAACAATCTTTCTTTACATACCTTGGCTTACCACAGTACCAACAATCCCTCTTGTCTCTAGATTGGGACCTTCAGTCCCTTGATTTTCCTCGTGACTTCCCACGACTCCCAAAATTGTTTCATCTCTCGTTTGTTCTGCTCCTGCTTTCTGCATTCAAAACACTTCCTAATGTGGATGTTCCACCTGAGCTTTTCCTATGAATTTCCTCCCTCAAAATAACACCAACAACATCATCAAATTTCAATGTATTTGAACTAGAAATAGAATTGCTAACAACCATTACCAAGCTATTCCAGCTTTCAGGCAAAGAACACAGAATCAAAAGAGCCCTAACTTCTTCATCAAAGTTTACTTTTACAAAAGTTAATTGAATGGTAACTATATTGAACTCATTTAAATGATCAGTAACTGATCCACCTTCTACCATTTTCATATTAAATAAATGCTTCATAAGAAATACCTTATTTGAAGCAGGAGGCTTTTCATATAACTTTGCTAGGGTTTCCATCAACTCTAGAGTTGTCTTTGCTGTTGTAATATTGAATGCCACCGATTGTGCCAGGCATAAGCGAATACTACCAAGTGCCTTTCTATCCAAAATATCCCAGTCCTCATCTGTCATTGCTGTGGGTTTCTTGGTTTTCCCTTCCAATGGCTGCCACAAATCCTTCTAATAGAGATAATCCTCCATCTGCATCTTCCATAACTGATAGTTCTGCCCATTAAACTTATCAACCTTCAACTTACCCTCATCTGCTATTTCTCCCACTTAACCATGAGACTCCCACTCAACCGTGAGACTTTCCTGCAAACGATAATCAAAAACAACCTGGCTCTGATACCACTTGTTAGGTTTTTAATGGCAGATATCTAAAAGCTAAATGTAGATTTTATCAAAGAAACCAGAAATAAAATCACACATAAAATTAACACAGAGAATTTAACGTGGTTCACCCAATGTGGGCTACATCCACCAAACCGCAGCCATCCAATGATATTATTAACCAGTGCAAAACCCTATTACAATATCATGAATAATCACTTGTTTCTTATGATATTGTAACTCTATCCTAAACCCTTTATAAATTAGGGTTATACAAAATCGGGGTTTTTTCCCTTTTTGTGATTTTTCCCTTTTTTCAGTAATTTCGTGAAAAAGCAGGACCCTGGCGAGGATACATGAAGAGTGTACAGTATAGAATGATCAGTCACCACATACCAAAAAAATTATGGCAGAAAAGGGGATCCACAGACACATGTGTCCGCCTTTAATGCCCTATGCAATTTTTTTTCCATCACAACACATTGATGGAAAAACTATGTCCCCGATCTCTCGAGGATACAACACTTGAATGGTATTGTTCCTTGCCTGATAATTCCATTTTCTCATTTGATCAATTGGTAGGAAACTAGTTTTTCTGATAGTTTCAAGCCAACATCAGACCAAAGATGATCTTTTCTGATCTCATCCGATGCAAACAAGGAGATAATGAAAAGATTATTGACATCATCGCATGGTATCAAGCACTCTTCTCACAAATATCATACCCGCTACTTGATTCAAACATGCAAAAGGTATTCATAGGGAACCTGGAAAGGCCTTGGAAAGATAAGTTTTCCCTTATGAAGTACCCTTATTTTTCACATTTATGTGCAACACTATGGGAGTATCAACAAATGGTAGCGCAGTTCAGGGGATCCTTCTCATGCTCTCATTCTGAAGGAAGATCCATCATATCCATGTTTGGGAAAGGTAAGGATGTTGGGAATGTAGTAGCCATTGTGGATGACAATGGCCTCAAACACAACCAAAAGCTCACAAAGTTGGTAGAATCCTATTCTTCCATCTTGCAAAAGTTGGTGAAGGATAAGATCATAACCTTGCAGAATCTTAAGCCTCTTAAGGAACCTTACCCTAGTTGGTACGATGCAAGTACCTACTGCTAATAGCATTGGGTCAACGGACAGGATACCGAACGTTGTATGTGCCTGCATCACGAGATACAAAATCACATCAAGGATGGTACTATTTGTCTTGATGGAAGTAAGAAAAATATAAATAAATCGATGGTGAAAGAGAATAATGAGTTGCAGATATACATGGACCTATTTCCATTGCATTCTGCCAACATGATTGTTGATCCCTCAAAATATGTCACTCAACTCGAGGCCTATGTCAACATGGTCATGGTTTCTCACACTCAGTACTTGTGGCTGGCTCACCAGATGTGACATTCACCTTGCAGGATATGCCTATGAACAATAAGCCTTCTCCCCTCTACATTCTCACTCACCTCAAAGGCAACATTGTGACAATGGTTTTGGTCAACCCCATGAGCCATGTGAATGTTATTACATAAGAAACATTGTTATTAAATTCATTATAGAGGGAAGAGTATGAAGAAACAAAATCCACTATCCGCATGCATGATGGTCTCTACCACAAACCAGATGGATCGATAACTTTGTCTATCCTAGTTGGGTCTAGGGCTATTGACACAATTTTTGATGTTATTCCAGAGTCAAATTTGTTTAGGATGAAGCTAGGCATACCTTGGCTAGCTTCCGTGAATGGGATTGCCTCCGTAATTCATAAATGTTTAAAGTTTTCCCATGAAGGTGCCATGCACTTAGTGAATGACATTGGATACCAGCGTTTGGTGTCCCTTGGGGGATATTCATTGGATCACTTTTGGCTTGCCCCAATTGGTCTGCTTCCTCCAAAGATGGACCTACTTTATAAGAGTTACATAAAGTATAAGATTGGGGGCAAGGGATAGCTGAAATTGACCCTTCCTGTAGCATAAAAAATAGCTTCCTCCTCTTCCCGAAAGGGAAAGGAGAAGCTTTCCCCTTCTCAGGCCACCTCATCTATTCCCCTTTCTTGGGAGGAGTATTGGATGAGTAAGCTTGGCCTTTACCCATTGAGTCCAATGGTACTTGCTTGGTGTAGACCCAATATCAGGATATCAGATCTCCCTACTGATTCCCTTAGGCCTTGGTACTATTTGTATGGTAGAAAGAAATGCTCTCAAAGATAATTTTCTTTGCAGCCTCCCATCGCTCCTGCTACTAAAGTAGCAAATGGGAAGAGGCCCGCTGCTGAAGCACTTGAGTTGACTCCCCCTACTGCTTCTCAAACTATCCCTCTTGCTCCCATTCAGAAGCCTATCCCTCCATCGAAAATGGCTATAGTGCACACTCCCATGGCTGAGCAGGATCCTTCTACTCCTTCGCAGCCTCCGGCCTCTAGCTCAAAGAGTCAAAGAAACCACCTCACACACGAGTGTAAGTTTTGATGAAAGGCTCTTGCGGTGGAGTAGGCCACCTTGCAGAAGAAGGATGAGGAGATGGCCACCCTTGTGTCAGGTACTCTTGCTATGTCTTCCCCTCTCCTTTCTCCTGCTTTTGTTCAACCTAGTTTGGTCTCACCTCTGACTCTTATTGTCAGTGTACCTAACCCAAAAAGGTGTAACTTTTTATTGCTCCTTCAATGAAGCCGACCTTGTTGATGTCCCTTCTGGACATCTCATCATTTCCAAAGCCCATGAATATGCCAAACACTTCGGTGGTATCCACTGTGGCATTCTCCTCCTCTTCCTTTGCACCTCTCACATCATATGTAGGGATTTCACACCCCTGAAAAAGAAAAAGGCAGAGGTTGGTCCTTCCAACAATGGAAGATAGAAGAGATTCCCACCCTCTTCGAAGGGTGGTCCTATGTTTACTTGTTTCGTCCTAGTAACAGAACCAGTCTTGACTTCCCCTGAGTTTGTCACCGCTCCCAAATCGTTCGGTGAGCCTAGCGATGAATATCAAGTGCAATATTCTCCATTCATTGAGGTACAAAATGACACTCCAATAAAGTGTATGTTTAACTCTCTGGATGAAGTTCCAACCTTGTCAGTGATGTTCACAAAGTTTCTGAACCTAGCTCCACAAGAGCTTAGTGGAGGGGACCTTGCGAGGCCCTTTTCCTTAGCCATTGTTGCGGGAGGGTTGGAAGCTCCTCCCCTTAACATTCCACCACTGTAGGCTTTTCCTCCTTCCCCTTACGATGATCTAGAATGGGAAGCGAATGAAATCTTGGCCGATCAATGCTAGGGGGAGGCCCCTTCTTTATCTTTAGATTAGATATGTGTGTGTGTTGTGACGTGTTCCCTCATGATTGTGCTATGTATTCTTGGATGAACCTTGTCACCCCTATTGGTGCTTGGATACAAGAGTGATTTTTGTGTTGTAAACCTTCTTCTATATATTTAATCATTCTTCCATGTTTGTGACTTGACTTTCAACAAATTGGGGATGATGCAAAGTGTTTGGGGCATTTAGGCTTCCCTTCCATGTTGACCCAAATTTTTATTTTTACTTTGTTTTTCGTGCATTCTTCCTGATCTGGCTGGAGATTGATGATATTTCACCTCGCATCACAATCACCTACTATTTATATAAGCAAGAGAAGATCTAACCTCGTGAAACTAGATCCACCAATGCCCTTTGTTTGGGTTTGCCTCTTTCTCATTCTTTTTCCTTTCTTTTTCTCTTCTTTGCTTGAGTTGCCCTTATCATGTGTGACAACGCCATCTCTATAATGCTTTGATTTTCAGAAAACACATTATTTGCCAACAAATATTTTCTCAAAAGTCCTCATGAGCATTTCTTTTTCAAAACTGTATTTGTTACTTGGACCCTTATGGAACATGTTTACTTCATCATGGGTTCATAAAGAAAGAACCTGAGAACCTTCCCCATGCAAGGGGGCATTTATCTTCCTTTCGAATTCCTTGATGAAGTGAACATCTTTTGAAAGGATTCCTTGATGACAAATTGATTTGAGAAAGAACATCCTTCCTGTACTCTCAAACATCGCATACCTTGAGTGAGCCTCCTCTTCATGTTGGGTTTCCGAGGGACCCCTTTGAAAGTTTTCCAACTTGTTGATGATCTGCATGATTGTCTGCCTACATGCCTGTATAACCTCTTTTTGACATGTTCTATCTATGGGTAAACATGTCACTTTGTAGGTGCACCTATAAAGCCACTTCTTGACTCTATGGAGTCCCCTTCCTTTGGTGTCCTCCATGTGAGAGATCTTGGGGGATACCTCCTTGTCAGTCTATGGGCCTGTAGGGTGCTTTCTTTGAGCTTCCTCCATGTGAGAGATCTTGAGGGTTGCTCCCCTACAGGTCTACGGATTTGTAGGGCACTTTTATGGGTTTCCTTCATGTGAAAGATCTTGGAGGACACCTTCCTTGCAGGTCCGCGAGCCTGTAAGGTGCTTTCCCTGATTTCCTTAATGTGAGAGATCTTGGAGGATACCTTCCTTGTAGGTCTACAGGTCTGTGAGGTGCTTTTCTTGGTTTTCTTCATGTGAGAGATCTTGGAGGTTACCTTCCTTGTAGGTCTTTAGACCCATGTGGTGCTTACTTCTCGAGGATTCCTTCATGTGAGAGATCTTGGGGGACGCCTCCTTGTAGGTTCGTAGGCTTGTAAGATGCTTTCATTCTACAAATTTATGGTTCTACGGGACTGTGGATTCTTTTGTTCTAGCCTGTGCTTTCGAGCTCACCAGATCATGGTCTGCTTCCTCGATAGTTCAGGTATACATTTCTAACCCTACAAACTTTCTGATCCACTTTACCAAAGCACTCATCAGTATTCGTGCTTGCTAAAGTGGGGACAAAATGTATAGGAACAAATTTTCACCCCTCACACAAATTCCCCTTTTACACTTCCTCAACTTAGAAAACCAAATCCAAAGGCAAAATTCCACATTAGCAAGCTACTTTCATTCCACTTGGTGTTCATATTTTGTGTCAGTAGAAGAATAACTATTGGGGACGTCCACACAGTGCATAGATGTCCACATGACACGCTTATGTCCCTAACAAATTCCTACGTCTAGAGTTGGCAAAGGAGTTACACTTGCTATTGGGAATGAATTGTAACGTCCCTCTTCGACCAACTAACTTAAAAATGGCTCTTTCCTTCCCATTTTGGTCTTGAAATTCCTATCTTTCTCATTCAATCCATCTTCCTAGCGGTTCTTGACTTCTTTGGAAATCTTCAAGCATTCATCTCACTTCCATCACTTCAAGCAGCACTTTGGCACACCATAGAATCAACAACAACACTCTATCAACTCCATAGAGAAAGTGTGAAACAAGCCATTGTAGCAGGGGCTTGAGCAACACCTCCCTTCACCACAGTTGAGGCTATGGTGATTGTTCAATCTCTCTTTCTCCATCATTGGCCAGTGAGCTCTTGGTGGAGGTGGTAACGTTTTCACTCCTCTCCTTTACAATTTGGTGGAGGTGGTAACGTTTTCACTCCTCTCCTTTACAATTTGGTGGAGGTGGTAACGTTTTCACTCCTCTCCTTTACAATTTGGTTAAGTAACACTTCATTGTTTTTTAGTGTTTATTGTATTCTCTATTATCTTTTCTCCTTTATCATATATTTCTCTATCATTTCTATCTTGGCTATCCATGGAGGTGGAAACACCGAAACGAGGGTCTGACTAAGGAAGACCCCTATACAATCCCCAACAATTTTCCCTCTTTCTTATGTATAAGTGAAAGAAAGTTTGGAGGTAGCTGGCGAATGAGAATCTTTGTGAGATTATCTTTGTCACCCTAGACCTAATCTTCTTTTTTCATTATTTTAGCATCTACTTTGTATACTTTCTCATTCTATTTGACCATCTAGATTGAGCTAACTAGGCTATTAGTAGGTCTTTTTGGTAGTTTTACTATGTCCATTGTTGTCTAGCCATACAGATGCCAGCGTGCCTAAGAGACCCCAGCACACCGCACTGATGTCCCTAAACTGTGCTATTGTCCTCAAACAAAGAGCTATCTGAGGCACATAATCGACTCCAAAAGGCTAGCTCACCTAGCTCAAATTATAGTTCAGGTACGAATAGTGATTGAAGGACCTTATAGTCCTCATCATTCTCATCCCTTCTTTGAAGCATTCCTTTAGAGTGAGGTAAGTTAGGGAAACCTTCTTCTCTTGGATCTTTGTGACCTGGGGCCTTGAACACGGTTGGTCCCCCTCTCATACAGAAAGAGAGTCCTCTCACCCCATTTGACAATATACTTTCAATATATCCTTATGTTGTCCAAATTTCTATTGGATTCATTTTCATCATAGGGTTATGCTACTAAATTTTCTTTCTACTTCTTCCATAACCTAGCTTGTATTATGCAATGAGACCCATTGAAAATACTTCAAAAATTATAGGTATTGAATATTGAAGGATTCACAATGATAATAAAATCAGAACATAATACTTGAACAAATATGACCAATCAAGCACAACATGGCAAACCACCAAGAAGAGACATAACAAAAGTTTTATGAGTGGAAAACCCTAAAGGGTGAAAAACCACTTTGAAAATAAGTTTCATTATGCCTCATTGGCCAAAACCTCACTGGTTACATACTATGCCTCATTGGAAAATCCTCACTGGCCAAAAACCTCACTGGTTACAAATTGTATGCCTCACTAGCTACACTCTATGCCTCCCTGTAAAAGCCTCACTGGCTACTCAATATGACTCACTAGCAAAGCCTCATTGGCTACTCAATCTACCTCATTGGATACTCAATCTACCTCATTGGCAACCCAATATGCCTCATTGGAAAACACACATCACTTCAGAAGAAATTAGCAAAACTCAAAGGGTTACTTTGTTTCCAGACAATTCATTGCTCTATCTCTGCACTAGAAAAACTCCATCTTACTTATTCACACATCTTGACCATAGTCTTCTGATGACACAAGAATAACCTTTACAAAAGTATATCTTCAATTAAGATCCAAAACACTGCAGTATACTATCCAATTAAGTTTCAAGCATCAATGAACTCTATTAGACCACATTCTTGTGCAAGACTAAACTCATTTTCTTGAATACAACAATACAATAGCATCATCTATCACTGTTATTCAAATCTCCCTAATTGTATACTATCTTAGGAAAAGCATTCTTTTAGAACCTTCAAAATCCTCTCAAAGAGCACACACTTCACAAAGAATACACTCCATGAATGTAACCTACCTTGAAGTAAATAAATGACACAAAGAAAGGAATTCACATAATCATGTTCTCAGAAACAACCTCACATAAAGCTCAATCATTTGGAAATCATAAATGACCATGTGCAGATCATTCTATGCTGAGAAAACATAACCTTTGGATGCAAACAAAGAACATAGACATCATATACCTCTTGATGTTCTGTCATTCAATTTTTCTTCTTTTTTGTTAAACCTTCACGAAGATATTATTTTCAACACTTTAACAAAGATCTGTGATAATATTCAAATCATGTCCACCTTTCTTTTCATATCTCCACATAAAAACAAGATTCTACTGCTTTCTGTAACCTTCTCCAAGTATAGACCATCGTTATTATACATAATCTAGAAGTATAAAACATTTCAAATCCTTTGTTTTTCTTAGACAGTTGTCAAAACTACGCATAACTGAACATAAGTCAATAACACTTCAGATACCCATAAAAATGAAGACTTTGCAATATAACCATTCACAAAATTTAAATCTAGACCTTTGATCTTGTAACCCATCACTTCAACTAAATAAAGATCATTAATATTCTTTAGGTTGATATGATATAATTATTTATATGAATACTCAACATTCTTCCTTTGGTTGAGATGAAATAAGTCTTTATAGGACTTAAACCCTAGGCCAAGACTCTTAGGGCATAGTATAGTCTTTTGAGAGTTTGATATGCTTAGAAATTTAGGTTATGAAATATAGTGATTATCAATAGTCAAAAATCTAAGATGGGATTACCACCATCTTCCAACTCTGCTCATAACTCTATCCAAATCAATCATGTATTTATACAAAAATTTTGCCACTGAAAATCTGATTTGTGAAAAATATTACCTTGTAATATTTGTGAATGATTCTTGTGGAAGGAAGGCTCCATGAATGAATAGTAACACTATTAAAAAATTATCTCACATTCAATTCACCACCTCAAAATACGTCAAAAGGATCAATAATCACTTTGAAAGAAGGAAACTCTACCATAAACTTGACAACTGATCAACACCTTGAAATGTAACATGAACACTTTAAAATGTAGCATCAATGTTTGTATAAACACATTTGACAAATGCCTTTGTCTGTATTTAAAAATTTGGATGCATCAAGTATACAACATTGAAACAACACTATCAACACCATGAAGTGATAATAATGGATGTGTAAATAATATCAACACCATGAAGCAACTCACTGAGGAACATGAACCATGAAATCACCATTTTGATATCGATGTCAAGCAACAAACACCAACACCATTTCACTGTTAAATCAATAACATGAAATGAGTGACCTTTGACATGAATGATCTTTGTCTTCAATTGCACCATTGATAGCTGCAACTTTGACATCAATGACAAATCTGACCAACAGAGAGTCCATTTTAGGTGGTCTATGGCATGCAAACAATATGAGTGTTTGAACTAAGATATTTTAGTGGTATGGAGAAGAAAAGTGTAGAGGGTGAACAATTTGCAATTGCCATGCAAGAGATACATCAAAAAGTGAAAAAACTCCAAGAAAGTGTGGAAAATTACAAGAAAAAGACATATTGGAAGAGATGAGAGGTTAGTTTCAAGGTTGGAGAATTTTTCTTCACATCTCAAAAAGAAAAGGTTTCCCAAAGGTGAATATACCAAGTTGAAGATGAAGAAGATAGGTCCTTGTAGGGTTGTTAAGAAGTTTTCCAATAATGCATATGAGATAGACTTTCCTAGTGGAGTAGGCATATCACGAATTTTCAATGTTGCTTACTTGTACCCTTACAAAGGGGATGGTATTGCTAATGAAGGAGAAAGTATACAAAATATATCAAACTTTGATTGGATAAAGGACCTACCACCCACCACACCAACTGAGTTAGAGTGCATTCTTGACACTAAAGAGAGTAAGAAAACTAGAGGCAAGAAATACTTTTAGTATTTGGTCAAGTGGAAGCACCTTCCATATGAGGATGCCACATGGATGATAGAATTAGACATCATCAAGCATGGGAAGACAATTGTAGACCTTCTCTCAGATGGAACCTGAGTTTCATTATTTTTACCTTGAGAGTATGATATAGGAGCATCACTTTGTCTTGTTCATTTTGATGTTATGAGTCTTTTTAAAGTTAGTGTAGGTCTTAGGGGGTCCATTTGGATCATGTCCAATGGTCTAGGTTGTGTAAGTAGGCCTAGAAATTCAAATTTTGCTTTTCCTACCAAAATGCAAATTTGAATTTTCTAGGTAATTTTGGCTTGTTGAAGGTTGGGGTTTGTTCCTCAGTCTTATTTTTTAGTTTTTTTAGTCTAATAGGGTCTTGGAAGACCATGAAAGACCATTTAGGGTCTCTTTTCATGTTTTGGTTTCATTTCTAAGTTGTAAAAGTGCATATTTTGCAAATTTGATGCAAAAAGGACTTTAGATTTTGAAGGAAAAGCATGTAATTTTGATTGTAACTATTCTTGATCATTCATTCACATTTAATAAATTATAAAGAGGGCTCCAAGAAGCTGTGGGAGCAACGTTTGATGAAAATAACCTATTTCTTCATGATTTTTAGATAATTTTCTATAATTATAGTATGAAAATAGGCTTGTACGACCTTACATATGGATCCATGATAGGTTTGAGAATGGTTGGTTTGTTAGTGCTTTGTTTTCAGGTTTAAATTATTTTGGTTTCATTAAATTTCATGAAGTTTTGATCAAGATATAGCAAAACTATTATTGACTGCCCTATCACAGAGCTAGGGTTTCTAGCGAAGGAAACAAATTAATATATTTTGTTTTGACTAGTGAAAATTGATAAAATTTGGAGCAAATATTCATCTGGTTGTTAGGCAATCCCCTACCAAAGGATAAATCACAAAAAAATCATATGTGTGAGTTATGCAATGCTGTGTATGTTCAATGTTCAAAAGACTGTCGAAAATCCCTAGGTGTCTTTGAGGGTTTAGTGAGAAACATATTTATTGAGATCACCATAGAAAAGTGAGAGTTTGATGAGATCCTCAGGAGTGAATTTAAGGTTTGAGAAGCCTAAAAAGGCATAGGAGTGAGTGTGGATTCAATATCACCTCAAATAGGTCTTCCATGAGGGTTTGAGCCTATAAAACTTGCAAAGGTAGGTTTGAAACACCTTAAGGAGAGTAAATAAAATTTTAAACACTTGTTCTTGTCTTTTTTTATCACTTTGCATCACCTAACATGATGTTATCAAGTTTTCCTAAAACATGAACAATCTGGGGGTCTTTTCGTTTTTTGCCTAGATTTTTGAAGCACAATTATCTCATAGTTTCTATGTATACGGTACTTCTTTAATGGCTTGAATATAGGGCATCTTCATTCCAAAATTATTAAGTTGGTTCAGGAAATCAAATTTAGGTTCAAAATGAGATTTTTGTGTTGTTAGTCTTTTTGGAAATGATGGTTCCCTATTTGTGATGTCTTGATGCATCATACCTTGTTTAGGTTTCTTTATTAAATTGCTACTGGTTTCTATTGCCAGTTCCTCATTTGTAAGTTCTATGATATGAGGAGATGATGATCTCGTAAGAATCTTTCTTGAATGGAGGTAGAAATCACTTACCTCTAACCCATAGGTTGGGTACTAGATGGATTGAATAGTGTAAGCTTGCTGAACATGATTATTGTTAGGGTTTGGTACAAGTTGAGCTAGCAACTGAAGTGATATTTTTTGTTGGGGTTACTATAGCTATTTTTCGGATTATGACAAGATACAAATATTTTCATGGTTGTAGGTAGTTAACATTTTAGTTTTTCCACTAGTGGTTTCCATGCTATTATGGTGGCCATTAGTTTTGTGGGGGCTACCATTGGGAATTATAGTTTGATGCTTGGTATTATTGTGGCCACATCCCCTATTTCAGAGTCCAATTAGATGATTGGGCCATTGTATATGATTGATTTTGCATGCTATTCTAGGGCTGATTATTCTAATTAGATAAATTTAAATTACCCTTAGGAAAGTACATATTATAAGATAAGGGATCTTGAGGCATAACTTGTCTTTGTTTTCATGGTTTGTACTGAGAAATATTAAAAACTTGTCCACATCCTTCAAGGTATGAAATTCAGGTTCCCCTTGCTTCTCCTTAGAAATTCTAGCAATCTTCTTGCATTTATAGTTTGGCCTCTTATGGAAGTAATATTGATAATATTCAGTAAGGGAAACCTTTGCCTCCTCCTATTTATTTTTGATGTGCAAGGTATCCAGTTGGGTAGCTAGGAAACTTATTATGTCCTCCCTCATGTTGGACAAAAGGTTGCTTAATTCCACCCTGGAAACACTCATAGATGTTTTGGTGGAAGAGAAGGCTCTGGTACCCTTGGTTTTCCTCATACATGGCCTAAAATAATTTCTACATACCTAGAATATTTCATCAAAGGTAATTGAGAAATATCCCTTGCTCCTATGAAGTTTAAGAGATCCGTATAGTCTTCATTTACTTGCAAAAATAGTAGCTTTAATGAATCTAGAGAGAGCCTATTCTTGTGTGACTTTTTCAAGTAGAATTGGAACATTTATACGTAATATTTAATTGGTTATTCTACCTTTTATGATATCCTAAATATGTCATCTCTCTTCATGTCTACACAAAAATAATACTGGTACTTTTGCAATATTTTCTTTCATTGATTCCCAATTTGGTACTGTATTCATTCCTAGCCCCATGAACCACCACAAAGCATCATCTTTTAAAGTTGTAATAAAGCATTTTAATCTATGGGAATTCATAGTGTAATCATAACTTCTACTTAGAACATCAAACTCAAACATGAATGTGTCTGGATCTTCTATAATCAATCTATATTAATTGGGCAAGGGAAAAGGAGGTATATTCTTGAGGGAAATTGACAATTTTAGATTTGTGATTGGAAACTCAAATGTAATAGGCTCTACTATATTTTCAACCACTTCCTCTACCATAATGTTAAGATGCCTTATGGGAGTTTCCCCTAGGTCTGGAGTAGGTACTAGTGTGAGGGGTAGTTATCTATCATTGATTCCCTCAATTGGTTCTTCACTTATACTGATATCTTGAAATTATTCCCGATTCAAGGGGAGAAACCTTCCCAAAGTGCCTCTCTTCCTTTGCATACAATAGTATTTTGATCTTTATCTAGCTTCTCCTACATATTTTTAGTGAGTTATTCGAGGTTGATTTTGAAAATAAATACCAATTCTAATTATCGTAACTGAAAACTTCCTAGCTTATGCACACAATGAAAAATGAACTAAAACACAATTAAGAATTTTGAACTTAGTACCATCCCTGACAATGGTGCCAAAAATGTAGAGCTTCCCCTTATTTCTAATTAAATGATTAGATAGCATACATACGACCTAATGTACCTATAGATCAAAAATTAAGTAGTTCATTGTTCAAAAGGTGGCTTCATTAAATTATCAACCAAGGAATCATAATATTGAGATGATGTTGGCACTATACATGTAGTTGAGAATCCTAGACTTTCTTAATCGATTGAGTATAGGTAATTGAATAAGAGTAAATTCATCTAAAATATTCCTCTTGAAATAACTCCTACTCAAAAAATAGGTTAAACAAATACTAGTTGCTATAAGTGACCTTAGTAACTGCTACATGTACTTATCTTTTCATAGCCTACAACTAGTGACTCTCTATGTTGCAACATGACCTATTCAACTGATTGACTAACAAAATTCAACATAATGTAAACCAAAATCTTCAATTCAAAAATTACAATATACCATTCAAAATAATGTAAATTGAAAACTACAATATTTCAAAAATTATAATTAATAATCTAACTAATCATCTAAGCTAAGAGTAATTTAGTACCTCAAGTTGCTTGAGCTCCTACAATCAACAATGTCTCCTTTCAAATAATAACTTCAAAATTCATGACATTTAAGTATCATTAGTTACTATAATTCCAACATACACCTCATGTCAAAACAAAATATAACAAGTCTATATTCAATCTCTTCTATACAAAGATCTGGCTAGTTGGTCTCTCATAAGATCATCCCTATATATAGGGTTCGTGAGATTCCTCTTATTCTAAAATTGTAAATAGAATATGAACAACTGTCAACCCTTCCAAAAAGACCAGGTCTTAATTTAATAAAAAAATAACAAAAATTGGAAGTAAGAGTTTTAAGATTCGGATAAGGACTCTACACTAATTAATAAGATTATTATAACTAGAAAAGGTGTCTAACAAGGTAGTCTTTATTATAAACTACCATCCCTTGTTAGAACATGCCTCTTTTTCCTCTCACAAATTTTGAAGGGATGGAATGAAACATGAGTATTCATGTTCACATCCTCAGATAATCACTTGCATCATCTTCAAGAAATATGCATGTGTTATGGTTGATTTTCCCTGCTAGTTGTGTTGAATCAACATCCTTCTATTACGGGTTGAGAATCCTTTTGCTGCAGGTTGATAGGTTCTTCACTATAGGGTTAGTCTTATTCCTAATGTAATTTTTTATTATTAACAACTATAATTAATCATAAAATTCTGATAAATCCCTTAGACATTCAAAGATCACACACTCATTCATTAATATAATATATAATATTTAATGCTTTTTAAATACTTAAAGTATATAAAAGGTTTGGAAATGTCTTTGAAACTTAGCAGAAATGAGATAAAAAACAAGACACTAAAGAAAGGAATTGGAAATTTCTAGGGCTCATCAATAGTATCAAATAAAAATATTAGGTCATCAAAAGGTTTTATAGAATAGATGGTAGAAAAATTTCAACCATTCTCCCACCTCCTCAATAAGAAGAACAAATTCCATTGGGATGAATTATGTGAGCAAGCATTTCACAAGATCAAGGAGTATCTCACCTTTTTGAAAATTATTATGGAACCTATCCTAGGAGCACCATTAATCCTCTAAATATTTAATACATTAGTCATGTTGGGGGAAATCTTATCACAACATGAAAATCAAGGTTGTGAGTGTACCATGTACATTGAAAAAACCTTGGTAGGATATGTGATTAACTACATAACCATGGAGCAAGCATGCCTAGATTTTATATTTAGCACAAATGATTTAACACTACATGCTTAGTCATAAGACCAAGCTAGTTTCAAAAAATGACCCACTCAAATAAATCTCACCAAATATTACCTCACAAGACATATGGCTAAATAGGTCATGCTACTAAGTGATTCAAAACCAAATATGTAGACATACATGTAGATAAGGGACAAGTAATGAAAGATCAACTAACAAAAACAACTATAAGAGGTAATCATCCATTGATTATGGAATTTTTTCAGTAGTCCATTTTCACACTTGATGATTCATAATATTTGAAACTATACTTTGATGGATCCTACACCAATCATGGATCACGTGCATGAATCTTGTTTTGTAATCCATAGTGAAATCTCATACCTAAATAATTTAGTTTGAGTTTCCTTGCACAACTAATATTATATAATATGAGGCCTTGATCAAGGGTATTACAACACCAATTCAACTGAATATACATCATATCATAGTATTTGGGCATTTTGACTCATATCAAACATGTTGATAGTGAGTATCACACTAAGAATGATAAACTAATTCCATATAAAACATATGGTTAACAAATTTATGGAATACTACAAAAAAATACAACTTGAGTAGGCACTCCACCTCAAGAATAGAGTAGTAGATGCCATGACCACCATTGGGTCACTCCTAGAAATGCCACAAGATAGTCACTATTGTGAATTATTGATTGAACAACTATTGGTTCTCATGTACTACATCCTTAAATTTGAGCTTTCATGTGATCTTGTTGGTCCCAACTCCCCTTGGTACCATGAAATTTACACCTAGATTCATGAGTAAATCCTACCACATAACTTATCGCACACTTAACACAAAAAATCATCCAAATCTCATCTTACTCCCCTATCATCAAGGACAATTTATGTCAGAGGATATTTAATGGCACCTTACTATGATGCCTAAAATCTAAAGAGGCTTGTATCACACTCAAATAATTTCATGATGGTATATTTGGTGCCCATATTAGTGGTATCTTCCTATCTAAGAATTCATTAATAATAGGTTACTATGTGTCCACCATGATATAAGATGCATGCTAGTATGTACTATCAACATCATAGAGATTCAATATATGCACCATCAAAAGTATTGTAGCCTATTACTACTCCTTGACCTATTTTACTAATAGGCCTCAATCTCATTGGGAAGATTAAATCATCCCCATCTAAGGGTAATAATTGTATTACATTGCCACTTAGTATTTTACAAAGTGGGTCAAATCTATTCCTCTCATCTATACGATGAACCAAAAAGTATCCAAATTTATCCTCCATTGCATAATTTTTCACTATGGAATCCATATCTCTATTACCACAAAAATGGTAGATCCTTAAAAAACTAATACATTCACACCCTCTAAAAATATCTTCATATCTAACATCATTGGTGCACTCTATATTACCCCAAAAGTAATGGTCAAGCAATGCATCTAATATTTTTTTTCTCAAAATAATCAAGAAGACTTTCATTGATATTGTCCATGATTATAACCACCAAATTAAACATGTCCTTTAATATTATCACTCTAGTATCCACACATCCATTGGTATGAATCCATATTCCGTACTCTTTGACTCTGAAGCCATCTTACCAATCAAAATCAAACTACCATAATTTTATATTTTTATAATATTTTTGATGACGAGAAGTATATAATTGCATGAATATATGAGTGAGAGATAATTGATGAATGATTCCTAAAAGCATTAAATAATTTATAGTACTACCAAATTGTCTCTATCACAACTAGAACAATACAATTAGAACTCCCGAGTTTGATGTTGGGACCATGTGTCATCATTTCCAAATATAGATCTGGTTATTATCATTTGAATACTCTTTATGGTTAAGAAATTGAAGAACACATGAACATAATACACCTCAAGTGCTTCCATGATTCATTTATAGAGTATCCCAATTTTTTTGAAAAGTTATCAAAAATAAAGAAAATAAATATATTAGAAAATTAAAGAGAAAAAATATACTCTGATGAAAACCATATCTTGATTCACCTTGGAAAATTACCATAGTGAAAAATTTCTTATAGGTTTCATGCATAATAACCAAATATATTTATCCTTTTGATCCTTATTTCCCTCCATCCATCCATCACATGAGTTTTATAGTGGTTTTAGTATATTTTCCACCCCTTAAGCTACATATCATCATCCGTCTATCTTGATCCACGAGTTTCATAGTGGTTTTATTATATATTATACCCTTTGAGGTAGCTCACGGAACTCCTCCTGAGGCTCCATCCCTCTAATTTATATATAATATTTATATATTAAAAGCCTCATTGAGCCACTAACACCAATCATTCTATCCCTATCCTATTATATCCTATCCACATGTGTTTTGGAAAGTTTCTTCATGTGATACTCTACTCTAATCACACTATATATGACCTCATGCCATATTGGGGGTAGGTGATTGCATCCTACTTTAGAAAATATTTTTGATATATGCCCTATTTATTTCTTATTACCTATAATAGATCCATAATCTTGAGATTCACAACCCATTTTTAGCTTCACATATTATCCTACACCTTGAGCTTTCTCTTTCCATCTTAATTTTGAGATTCATATATTATCCTACACATTTAAACTTTTGCACTATTCTAATTGTTAACTTCATACATTATCCCAAATCTTTATATTCACATGCTACTCTAATCATAATCTTTACAACATATCCCTATGATTGATCTTTATAAACTATCCCCATCCTTGATATTTGTAAGAAAATTAAAATCACACACCTCAACCTACAAACTAAGCACTTTAAACATAAAACTAAAAATATCTACATCAAAATCAATAACATATATTAGTCATATTATTTTCCATATTAAAAATCCCCTCCTATTTTTTGTCTTTGTGGGATATATTGTTCCCCATATTAGACATCATCATATCAATCCTTTCTCAAAAAATTGGAAAGAGGTAACACTTTTGTTTGTTGATTTTTTTTTTGGTTTATCTTTTGACATGTACCCTACCTGTACTTATGGTTGCATATTTCTTATATAATTGTGTGTTTTTATTGGTATACATTGGGGCATGGTCTATTATTTATATGCACTATGTTTTCTGGATGTACAATCACAAGACATGCCAATGTTGTCCAACACCTTATGACGTGCTAGGACATCCTCTTGTCTATTGTGTGCTTACAAGTTAGTCCTTTGTGCATTTAATACATCATCACCTTGGTTTTCATACCTTGTTACATAATATCCTTTACTATATCAAGTTAGGTTTCTCACCACATGTCAACATAATACTTGCATTCAAAACATCCAATTACTCATTAATCTAAACCACATACACATATCCATTATCCATTATCCATTATCAAAGATTACCTTTTTATATCATGATCCAAATTATGAAAATAATTAGTCAGATTATTTAATTGATTAATTAGTTTTATAACCCATCTATTCTATTACCATCATTTTCCTCTTAGTTATTCCATAGAAAAAAATATCATTTACATTTTCATAATCATAAAATCCACCATCATTAAATACATTATGCATCAAAATACCATAACCGTATCATAGAAACATATAGAGTTCATGTATCATGTATATAACATCACATCACATGCAAATGCATCATATAATCATAATATATAACCATCATGTAAATAATAAATCATCATATAAATCATATTTCCTAAATCATACATCGTTCAATGATAAATATTAAACATGAACATCTATACATACACATACAACCATAAACACATAAGAATCCATCAAATAGTTCTCATCATATTTTTTAGTAAATGAATTATCCCTTGATAAATATGCCTATAATAAATTACTCTCTTTCCTAATAAGCACTAATGCCAAGCCGCTAACAACTTTGGAAATACCATAATTGCATTTGTGGCTTTCCTCTAAATTGAGAGGTACAACTTCCTCATATGATTTTAATGGGTAATAAATGCTTTTTTAACTGAAAAGTAGTAAAGGCGACAAAAAATAGCCCATAAGAATGCTGCTAATGAAAAATGAATTCTAAAAGATCATTAATCAATTAGCTCATAGACGATACTAAACAATGACCAATGCAAATGTAAATATAAAGAGAGGCTCCATGATTGCAATAGATTAAATAAATGCAGCTGAATAGATTTCACACAGAAAATATATCCTATATATGCACATGACTCACAAGTCAATACGATCAACATCACATTCAACTCACAACTCACAGACTATGAGTTATTGCAATCAGAAAGTAAATGAAACTCATAGAAAATTAAATGTTCCTCCATCGACTACAACACAGTGTACTCTCTAGGAATCAAACTCTCCTTGAATGGTTAGTTACCTAGATATAGGGGTCGTATTCCTCTCTTTGATGATTACCGATCGATTGTAGTAATGCTTTCTTGCCACCTAACTATCCATCTGGAAAACTGATGACCAGGAAATAATAAATATCTAGACTGATTATATCACTAATGATAAGACTTTAAGTGATTCTCGAGCATTTATTGATTAAAATCCTACCTCGTGGCCACCAATTCTTGAGCGATTTGCATGCTTCAAAAATTAAGAATTAAATAAGTATCACATAAGTCCAATGGAAACACATGTGCAAGCTGTCTAGAAAGATGATCAATTGGGAATATAACTTAAATCCCAGTCATATTAAAAATTAATCCCAACCAAATTTCCATCCTCTCACCTTGATCATCCTCAGCTCAAATGTCTCACAAACCTTCTATAAATTCAATAGGCACCACCTCACTTCACCAACCTATTCATATTAAAAATTAATCCCAACCAAATTTCCATCCTCTCACCTTGATCATCCTTAGCTCAAATGTCTCACAAACCTTCTATAAATTCAACAGGCACCACCTCACTTCGCCAACCTGAAGTCTCAAACATGGTAAGTGCTTAGAGCAATGAAGTGTCCATGAATGACATCATAGTCATTGAAGAGATTGAATTCAACCCCCTCTTCAAGTGTTTATCTGACTAGTTAAAAGAGTTCTTCATTGTCCACAGTGAAGTTGAATAGGAGGTGTTGCGTGACATACCGGGAGAGATTTTTTTGAATCAGGTGCATGTGCACAATGAAACACTCCTGGAGCATTTTGTGTACGCTGTAATCCACACCTCTAGGCATCATGACTGGGAAATGAGAGCAACAAAGTGATAGGTTTAACTTGAGTTTCTCCATTGAGTGAATGTAGCCATTGCTAGCCTCAACAACTACCCACAAAGTGGACTGGTGGGTGATGCCATTTGCATTAAGACCATGACCCAAAATGAATCCACCAAAGAAGCAGTGACCCTTCTTCACTTGGGGCTAGTGAGAAACAACATGGGGCTATTTTCCCAATTTCTGCAGTCTCATGAGAACCTGCTATCACCTTCCTAGATAGAGAACCTTTAGGTGGTGGTGGAAGCGATCTGTGTGCTGATGAATTCCCTTTGTGCATGAAGAAATCAGCATTTTAATACTATCTAGCTCCTTTTTATAATCGATAGAGAATTTTGTATTTCCATTAGTATATATAATAAAATATATCATTATGTATCTCTGGTGTCGCCTCTCTTTTTTATGAAAAATCCTATCGTTGATTTTGGTTTAATTTGTTGTATCTGAATGACTTCTATTTATTCATTTTTGCACAAATGACTTGTCCTTTTTTGGAATGCACCAAAATAAAATAAATTGTACTGTGATTTCTTTAATTCCTTTGAAACTGTACTTTGGTAGTAATATGGGAGATTCACAAAACTAAACAAATCACTGTTCGAGTTTTGGAAACTATTTCAATTCCTGTCTAGCTTGAAATAATTCAAAACTTATCGTCGGTGGTCTTTTCAACAAGTTCATAAATCTTAAGTACAAACCACTAACCTTTTGAAAGAATGACTTAGAGTATTCAGGAAGTTATAAAAACACCCTAAAACATTGCCTACCTTAAGAAAACAAAGAAGTAAAAGGCAATAAAATGGGAAGTTATCCAAACTAGTAAAAACATCGCCTAAGTTAGCGACACTCAATAAAACACTGCCTAGGTTAAGACTTAACCGATAGTTGACATGGGGGGGCCAATTTTAAGATAAGGACCCAAAATCTAAGTAACAATGGCTATGACTGGGGAAAAGGACTGAAAAGGACACAATAGAGAACATAGAAGCATTATGACTAGTCCTATCCATTAGGCAACGAAGTTGATCAAAGAGGAAAGGAAAAAAGAAAAAACCAAAACCAAGAAAACACACACAAAAATGACACACCAAAAAAAACTATATACAAGGTAGGTTGGTGCTTACCAAGGAGGAAAAGTAAAGAATAACTCACATGAAACAATTGACAGGCTATGAGAAGAATGATCCAGACCTGAAAAAGTCTATTAGTGCATGGAGCTTCTGAAGTGAGGCAAGAATTTGAATAACCCGAACATGGGTACTATGACCAAACAAAATACCAATTGCAATACTCCTGAATAACCATCTCTCATCATAAATATCCTCTTGATGTGAAAATCCATGTATAGAAGTGTTTGGAATTTTTTTAGTATTTCTTGAGACTTTTTTATTGAAAACGTCCCCCGCCCTTGAGGCAAATTTGAATATTTTACACCCCCTACAACAACATAACTTACTATCTCATGAGCAACCTTTTGATCATCATGACTAAATTGTAACATTATGACACTTTGATCCTTTACCACAACAATATCCTTTTCCTGACCATTAACAAAAAAATGAACAACCTCCACTACTAACAGTTCTAGCACACCAAACCCTGGTTCTTCAAAAATAAGATTGTCACAAATTTCAAATTCCTTGAATACAAAAAGAGGGTTCGAATTGATTAACCACTTTACCCCATCCTCACTTAGAGGATCTTTATTATTTTCCTTAGTAGGACATGCATTTTAATCAATAATATCCTCAAATGTGAAGGTTTCATATTCAGGGGTGGAAAGGTAACCCAATCCTTGATCTTCACTGGAAGAACTATAAGGGGGTAAATCATCTACAAGAATAGATGGAGTAAGCTAAAAAGTAGGGGTATACCTTTCTCATGGTGTCGAGTCCTCATCATCACTGGATGAGCTGAGATCATCTTTTGATTCAATTGTAGTGTTTAGACTATATGCCTAGGCATACCAACACTGATCCTCTTCCTTTATATCTTCGCTCCTCTCAGGTAAGAACTGCACATTGTTCAATATTGTCAAATTCATTCTCTCAGCAGTAGGAGGGGAAAGATTGGTAGCCGTCAAGAACCTAGAGAGGCTATGGGTAGGTGGTGGGTGATTAGCAATAGGCTGGGTAATATAGTTGAACCTCCATTTTCCCACCGCAATTAGGTCATTCTCAATGTTCACTACTTTGATCTGGGTTGTTCAATGCCAAAGACTTTATATCTTTTTAGAATGAGTTGGACATCAGGATCAAGAGAAGAAATGAATACATGGAATTGGATTATTTTGCTTTGTTGTTCTAGTATAGGAATGTATTGAAGAGATTGATTGAATCAATAAACAAACTCCCTCATAGACTCATGCCAATTCTTCATAAATTTGAAAAATCTTCTAAGTAGAGTAGCTAGTTATACAAATCTTCTCTAATCCCTCACCCATTCCACTACCATTTTGATTAGACTATCAACAAATATCTTGACAAAGACGTCCTCCTCTTGAATTCCCAAAATTCTGCTTACTACAGTCATAGCCAGAACATGTTCTTTCGGATCTTGGGCATTGCTACCAGAGAATTTTGGGAATCTTTTCCTTGAACCAAGTGACAAGTAATTGCATTGTGATAGGGTGAAAGGTACAATATGGTTATCCCATGGAACAAAATCCATGATATTTAGATTCACCGAGTCATATCAGAGCAAAGAAGGGGGACCCTAGGCTATTGGCTAGGTAGTGGTTGAGCTAGAGGGTGCTGATTCAGATGTTGATTTGGAGGTTGATTTGGGCATGGATTAGGATGGTGGGTGGGTTTTCATAATACTCAAAGATCAACCTTGGGGGACGTTCAACCACTGATACAAGTTGGTAGTGGGTCCGCTCTTCTTCCTCTTCTAAGATGAAATTGACTCGCATATAATCTACTGCACTTATCTTGTACCTCCAAGAGAGAATATTTAATTGTGATATGATATACTCTTGCTTTACTTGCATCCAATCTAAGTCAGGTTGAAGTACAAGAAACACATAATTATGGGGAAGTACCATCTTGCTGCATGATATGAAAGCAACTTGTCAAAAGTTACACTTTTTCCCCAGTGGAGTCACCAAAAATCTATTAGTGAATGAATTAGCCCTTAATAAATATGCCTATAATAAATAAATCTCTTTCTTGACAAGCACTGATGCCAAGCTACTAATAGCTCTAGAAAGACCTCAATTGCATTTGTTGCTTTCCTCTAAATTGAGAGGTATAACTCCCTCACATGATTTTAATGGGTAATAAATGTGCTATTAACTAGAAAGCAATAAAGGTGACAAACATTAGCCCATAAGAATGCTGCTAATGTGAAATGAATTCTAAAATATCATTAATCAATTAGTTCACAAACCATATTGACTACTGACAAATGCGACTATAAATAGAAAGAGAGACTCCATGATTGCAATAGATGAAAAAATGCAACTAGATAGATTTCACATAGAAAATATATACTATTTATACAAATGACTCATAGGTCAGTACGATCAAAATTACATTCAACTCACAACTCATAGATTATGAGTTATTGGAATCATAAAGTAAATGAAACTCATAGAAAATTAAATGTTCCTCCCTCAACTAAAACACAATGTAGTCTGTTGGTTCTCAAAAACGCAGGTTTCAACCATAAGAGTTTGCCAAGTTCTTACAACACTTTTGGCCAACGTACAAGGCCAATTACACAATTGAACCTTCTTCTCTTTAGGTTCTACTAGACCTAGGTGGGTGAACCTATGTGAAAAAATGTAGATTTGAAATGTACTTCCTGCTAAACAATCTACCCACAATGGCAATTAGGAGCGGATAGACAAAATGACCGCAACTACACCTACTACACAAAAGAAAATATTTGAATATATAATTTGTTATGAATTCTATCCTCTGGGATATGGTAGATCAGTGCCTTCTATCTATTGGGCAATGGAGTGAAAAATAACAAGGATTCAAGGTGTCTCCCTCTCCAACTTAATTCAAGTTGCTAGGCATATTTAAAGTATGAAATTCTATAACCGACATATTATTTCACCCAATTTATAGGTTGCATAAATTATGCTTGAATGTTTCCCTACTAGGTTCTTCTTTAATCATCCAACAAAAATCCTAAAATCATTGTGACTTATCTAAAAGAATTTAGTTCTGATTTGCAGACACCTATTATATAAATCACACAAAGTGAAAAAATGCACTGTGATAAATCGGAAGTGTACTTGTTATCATGATTTAAATGATTTAAAAATTTCTAATTGGAGACAACCAAATGGGAAATTCAACAATTATATCATCCTAAAATCACTATGACTTATCTAGAATTTATTTCTGATTTGCAGACACCTATTAAATAAATCACACAAAGTGAAAAAATGCACTGTGATAAATCAGAAGTGTACTTGTTATCCTAATTTAAATGATTTAAAAATTTCTAATTGGAGACAACCAGATAGTAAATTCAACAATTATATCATCTTAACAACCGAACTCAGAAAAGATTGCACCAATTTAAAATTGTTTTCTCCATTACACTCTATTTCAGGAAGGACTGTTCCTCCATTACCTCCCAGTTCTGTTATTGCTTTTTCCAAAAAAATCTCCCTCTCCCCTTTAGTTAAGAGAATTTAAAAAATATTTATACCATGAAATCCAAGGGTTGTGACCCTTCATTTGGTCAGGTATAGCCATTTACATTCTACCACAAATAAAATATTTAATTAGGTTGCCTATCAGAAAATTAAATACTTTATAACACATCTCCCGCCATCTTCATTTCATTCAAAACTTACCGCTTCTTACACTTTATTTCCACGTGGATTTTTATTACATTTACCACTCTACCGCAACTTAAATTTTACCTCATCGAGGTATCGTAGTGGCTGCCTCTAACAGTTATCTTTGATGTCCACCGCACCATCGCAATCTCTGCTTTGACTGGTAGTGGTACCGCGGTGTCTTCATTCTGCCGCTTCCTTCACTGCTACCACTCTACTGCGGTCTTCACTTTTACTCCTGGCGGTACTACGATAAAATTTATTGTTACCTTCACCTACTTCCATACCGCTTATCTCCATCCACCACTCCACCGCGGTCTCCTTTCAAACTGGCTGCGGCACTGCGGTAACCCTATCCAACACTTACCACGCTGCTCACTAATAGCCTACCGTGCCACCGCGGTCCACTTTTTGACTGACTGTGGTGTAGCAGTAAATGTTCTATCTATCGCCACCATTTCCCACCACTCTACCATGGTCACTGGCTTGACTACCAGCGGTACTAGGGTAGACTCTGTCCACCGTTCACCGACTTAGCCGAGTATTTACTGCGCCACCGTGGTGTATGTTTTGACTAACCACGGTATAGCGGTAGGCTTTCTTTCTGACTGCACTTTAACCGTCACCACCATATCATAGGCCCCTTTGTGGGAGGTGATGGTAAAGTGGTAAAGACATAGAAAATGAATATTAAGGGAGCGGTAAAGGTTTAAGGTGTATGATAAAGTGGACGAGGAATAAAATGACTTATTTTTTATGAAGAGATAGGAAAATGATGGGCTTAAATGGGCAAAAAGGCTTAGGATTTTAATGGAATTTTTTTGGTTGTAACATAGTCCCCAAGAATTAGAATCTCCTTGAATGGTTCTTTACCCAAATATAGGGGTCGTATTACTCTCTTTGACAGTTACCGATCAGTTGCAGTAATGCTTTCTTGCCACCTAACTATTCATCTTGAAAATCAATGACTGTGAAATAATAAATAGCTAGAATGATTTATCGCTAATGATAAGACTTCAAGTGATTATCGAGCATTTATTGATTAAACTCCTACCCCATGGCCACCAATTCTTGAGCGATTTGCATGCTTCGATAATTAAGCATTAAATAACTATCGCAGAGGTGCAATGGAAATACACGTACAATCTGTCTAGCAAGATGATCAATTGTGAATATAACTTAAATCCCAATCATATCAAAAATTAATCCCAACCGCATTTCCATCCTCTCACCTTGATCATCCTTAACTCAAATGTCTCACCAACCTATAAATTTAATAGGCACCACCTCACTTCACCAACCTAAGGTGTTAAACATGGCGAGTGCTTAGACGGATAGAGTGTCCATGATTGACATCATTGTAATTGAAGAGATTGAATGTAGCCCCCTCTTCAGGCATTTATCTGACTAGTTGAAAGAGGTCTTCGTTGTCTAGAGAAAAATTGAAGAGGAGGTGCTGCACGACATACTAAGAGAGGAATTTTTGAACCAAGTGCATGTGCATAATGCGACGGTCCTGGAGTGTTTTGTGACAAGCCTAAGTGGCAATGCTCCTTGATACTTCAACTTCCCTAAGAATTTCTGACAAGCCTCACATTTCCTCACATATGAAAAAAACTCATTGAATACCCTAGGCCAATAATAACCAACCCTGAGAATCTTGTGTGCAGTAGTCTTAGCAGAATAATGGCATCCACACACCCCTTCATGCATTTCTCTCAAAACATATTTTTCTTGGGATTCATCTAGACATAACAACAATATACCATCCCTATTCTTCCAGAATAGGTCCCCTTCTATAAAAACATATTTAGAAGCTTGCAACTTCAAAGTTCTCCTTTGATTATCATTCAACCCTTCAGGGCACTTCATATTTTCAGATAATGCATTGCATTTGTATACCATGGAGTATGCTCAATACTTGCTATGAATTATTCCTTACCTTCTACATTGTAGATTTGGTTTGCTTCAATATTTTTTTTTGCCATCAGCCTGGTCAGACCTTGTCCTCTTACCAACTTGGTAATCTGAATCTCCATGTTGAACTCTTGTATTTTATTAATCCATTTGCATCTCTTCCCTATCACTTCTGTCTACACCAGGATATCCTTCACAGCTACATGTGGGACATAAGCAATTACCTTAGCTCCAACAAGGTAAGGCCTAAAATCCTTTGCTACTTTGACCAGTGCATAAGCCTATTTTTCCATAATATCATACTTCAATTTTGACCCCTGCAAATATTTGCTAAAAAAGGAAATAGGTTGTTCATGGCCTTCATCATTCTTTTGTAACATGACAACAGCTATGGTATGAAATGAAGCAAAAGAAAAAATCTGAAATGGCTTAGTAAAATCAAGCGACTTCAGGATAGGGGCTTCTTTGATAGCTCTTTTTATAAATATGAAGGCATCCATGGATTCAGCAGTCCAATCCAGCTTCTCTCCCTTTTTCAACATCTTAGATATAGGTTTAACAATCTCAACAAAATTGGACACAGACCTCCTAACAAAATTAATTTGGCCAAAAAATGATTGGATGGCTTTGACAGTTTTGGGAATGGGAATTTTATCTATGGCATCTACCCTTTCAGGATCTATCCTAATCCCATATTTTGACACAATATGTCCCAAAACTTTACCCTATGTGACAGCAAAATGACATTTTTTAGGATTAATACTAATGCCATATTCCAAAGCTTTGATGAATATCTTCTCCAAGTCCACCACATGATTCTCTACCTTTTTGGAATAAGCAGTGAGATCATCTTGATATACCACCATTATAGCATTGATTAGATCTGCAAATGCCACATCCATGGCCCTTTGAAAGGTAGCTCCTGCATTTGTGAGACCAAATGACATTCTTACATAGACATACATTCCCCATGGTGTAGTGAATGTTGTCTTGTACTGCTCAGATTCTTTGACTTTGACCTAGTTATATCCAGAAAATCCATCCATCATTGACAATAACTCACATCTTGTTACTTTGTGCAATATTGCCTCCATGTTTGGAAGAGGATAATTATATTTTAGGGAAGCAACATTAAGATTTCTGAAATCTACACACAATCTTATGTCCCCATCTTCTTCCTGACTGGAACCAAATTTGAGACCCATGTTGAATGTCTAATAGGTTTAATAATACCTCCATCACTGAGCTTTGCTAGCTCCTCTTGCATCTTAGGTTCCAAAGTTGGGTTAATAGGCTTCTGCTTTTGTCTGAATGGCTTTGTGTTTTGCTTGAGTGGAATCTCATGCTGAAAAAGATCTTTTCTATATGCCTTCAAATACTCATAAGAACAAGCAAACACATGCTTGTACTTTCTCAAAAATGCAATCAAAATTCTCTTGATGGTTGGGCTTATTTTCTTTCCAATATAAACCTTTTTGGTTCTAATTCAGTTCCCAAATTTATTTCTTCAATATCTTCTTTCTTAATAGGTGTTTGCTTTATGAGAGAATGATCACTCCCATCATACACTCTCTCCAATTCCACAAGCCCTTTGGGAAGCTTGTTAGTTTTAAGCTACAAAACTTCCTTCCCAAATACAGTCTGTTTCCCATCCACTTCTTCCACAAAAGCATTGAAATCTATCTCCTGTGCCTCATACTGATCTATACAATGAAGAAATTTCAAAAGGTCAGTATCATCATTAAAGAATTTCCAACTATAAATGTTGTTAGGGACTACTAGTCTTGTTTTGAATTCAACCTGAGACACTCCTGCCAAAGGGATATCATCTTTCTTTAAGGCTACATTAGCAAAAAATTCAGCCATTAAATTTTCAGATCTATCTATCCAATCAATTGAAAATGCATCAAATAGTTCCACTGTATCCCACAAAAAATTTCTATATTGTTTCAGCCTCTTGTTCTTTGCAGCATACTTTGAACAAACTTGTGACACAACTAGCTTAGAATCTCCCAAGACAAACAACTTAATCTTATGTTTGACAACCATGTTCAAACCAATCAGCAAGGCTTCATACTCTGCCACATTGTTTGTACATTCAAAAGCCAACAAAAATGAATATTTAAATGTTGTACCTTTGGGTGATATGAAAACTATCCCAGATCCATTACCTTCTTGACTGCATGCCCCATCAAAATACATTTTCCACACACCCTGCTGATTTCTAGAGACAAGCTTATCAATTGGATGAGTATTCACTAATTCTAGCTAAGATAGATCTACTCTGAAACTCCCTAAATCCACATCACAAAAGTAATTAAGTTGTTCCTGAGGAACATATTCAACAATTTGATTCATCCTTGGTTCTCTATACAATTTCACTTCTTCACCATTAACTGGTATTATGGCATATGATAAATCAAACTACACATTACCCCCAACTGCTGCAGTCCATTATCTTGACAAAAGCATTCCAAATAGAGGAGGTGTATCAATCATAGTTATATCAATGTTATAAGTTGCTTGTGGGTAGGTTGCTAGTTTTACTTCTACATCCTTCATAATCCTGACAACTGGGACATGCCTACTATCCATGGTATAGCATTTACCACCCTCAATATCTATCCACATGCCAAGTTGTTTCATTACCCCTATTGGCATAATATTCATAGAAGCACCTAAATCTATCATGCAATTTCTTACCAATTTACCATTTATGAGTAGGGTAGTAAAAACTGGATCAATTTGAGGTGTATTCATCAATGCATAATTTAAGAAAACTTCTGCAACTTTTATCTTTCCTTTCTTATCAACAATTCCAAGATTCTCATTTTGTTCAAAATTTACATTTTGATTCCTTCCACCGGACATTAATTGAATAGCACTTTCTCTATACTCTTTAATTTTTATCATTTCAAGTAATGGGACAAACATTTTTACCTGGGATAAAGCTTGCACAAAATCAAAAGATGCACCTTTAGCTCTTATCACCTTCTTTTGTTCTGCTGATTCACCTTTGTTCTCCTCTTTCTCCCTCTTTGATGTCTGATCCATTTTTTGTTTGTCCTTGGGGAATTCTTTATTTTCTTCTTTAGGGACATACTTCTGTTCTTTTTTATCAGGGCACTCATCATTTGTCTTTTTTGATATTTCATGGGACATCTTTTTATCTTTCAAGAATATTCCTCTTGGAACACCTTCATTCTCATTCACTATTCTATTCCGTAGCCGATACTTGCTTTTAGCTATCTCAACTGCTGCAATAGTCAATCTTTTAATTTCTTCCTCAGTTGGTCTCCTAATACTTCCCCTATTAGGCTGATATGATGTAGTAGGGGGACCTTGTTTGCCATCACTATTTTCATAATCAGAAAAAAATTGTTGTTCTGCCATGTGAACATTATATTTCTGATGATCAACATCATATTCATATCCTCCTTCTGAAGATGAATACCCTTGCTCTACAGAGTGAAGAGTATGGGAAGTCAAATAGATATTATGGTCCTCTTCATTATTATTTTCTGCTATGTCTTTTCTTGACACTGACTGAGCTACAAAACAATGCTCTGAAGAATGTGGCAAGTCACAAACTAAACACCAAAGACTATTATCAACCATGTATGTCCGTCTTTTCTTCAAAGGGTCAGTTGTCTCTTTATTTCTTGGCCCATCCATCACTAGCTTTCCATTTCTCCAATTTGTATTATAACGCATGTCATGTAGTCTAGGCCTTTCATTCCTATATGTGTTCTCTTGTTTATTTGGAGGAGCATGTTGGGGAAACCTAGGGTTATCCCTCTTCGCAATCATCCTTGCAACCTTCCTGTTATTTTCAATAGTGAGTGCTATCCTTTGAGCTTCAGCCAAATTTATGGGACCCTTGTTCCTAAGCTCATTATTAGAATTGGCTATGGATGCCAAGATCTATGGACCAAATGGAAAGCACAAAGAAGAGAGAAAATAATATGACAAGAATAAACTGTATTCAATGTCAATGATAATGGAATGATTCAATGTGTACAAATGAAGTAGAGACCCCTTGGTTATATAGCCAAGGTGAGAACATAGGAGTGCATAAGATTAGGACAAGTGTCATAATCTTATGACATGAGACAACAATGAAAAGCTATCACTCCACCTAAAGTGGAAAGTGATAATGTGATAACCACCACAAATAGTGGATCACCCACAAAAGGTGGAACCCTAATCACATGATATGTCCATCAAAGGTGGAGGTGATAAAGTAATAACATGATAAGTCCACCAAAGGTGGAAATTCTCCAACAACTCCTATGTGGTCCCTAAGTAAACTTAACTAAGGTGTAATTATGACCTAGGACAAGGTACAAAATATTTAATTACACCAACACTCATATCCTGTCTTAGGATCAAAATATTTTAAATAAATACTTAATGGAGTAGGATCAAATAATTTAGATCCAGGATGTATCTTATTATGTAATTTAGAAAACCTTTGGTTGAAATCATAAGCTGACTCATTTTGATGCTTCTGAATAGTCACCAATTCATGCAAAGAAAATTTTGGTGCATATTGATTCCCATACTGCTCAAGAAATTGTTCATAAAACACATGAATAGAATCAATAGAAGTTGTTGGCAGACAATTAAACCAATCTTTGACATCTTCAATTAGTGACATCATAAACAACCTCATCTGCACATCTTCATACTGCATATCCAAATCTTGCATAAAAGCATTAAAGCTCCTTAAATGCTCTTCAGCTATAATTGCACTACTTCCAGTGAATTTAGGAACTAGACTTCTCCAACTGTTGTCCATAGGATAAGGACATATTTGAAATCCAGCCAAATCAAACTGACTGATCACGGTTGTGTATTGTGGAGGAGGTGGATTTTGGTAATTTTGATGCTGGTACAATGGATTATTATTTGCCACATATTGCTGATAAGGAGGTGGCTGAACACCTTGATGTTGTGGTGGAGCATTTTTATGTCTATTTGGCTGATTTTGATGGACCTATGGGGCTTTTGATGGACCTGCATTATTGTTACCTTGCCTGTGTGGTGGCACATATTTATGCAAATTAGCCCTTTGAGTATTGAACTGAACTTTCCTCAATTTCAACTCTTCAAGTTCTTTAATTGCTTGGAGCCTCTGCTCATATTCTATTCTTTCCTTTTCCACTTCTTGTTTCTCATGTTCTAGTCTTGCATTTATTTCATCCCTAGCCATGAGTTCATAATTCTCCTCAGGTGTTGCTTCATATCCAAGTCCATCTTCAAGAAGTGCTGATTTCTAATCATATTGAAGCTGTCTCCTTTCTCTTTCAGCTTCACATTCAACCATGAACTCTTCAACCTTCTTAGGATCTGGTTGATAGAAGGGATTCCTCTATTCCTCAAGAGTATGAGGTTCTCTGGAAGGGTTGTTTTCATTTTCCAATGTTCCATATGAATTGTGTCTCCAATGGTGCTTTTGATGTTTTTTTTTTGTTTGATGGGACCATGTTATCAAATACTTTCTTACCCTTATCATTCTTCTGAGTCCATTTACTTTTGTCATTAGGACCATCACCATCTTTATACAAAGATCTTCTTCCGTGCATGTTGGGAGAAATTGTGATAGTCTGAACTCTAGGATGATTTCTTTCTAATGTATATTTCAATTTATCAATTTCAACACATTTGTTCATTTAGAGTCGCCACTCACTTTCAAAAAGTGAGAAAATATGCAATTCTTTATTCCCAGCAGAGTCTTCAACAAAATACTGACTCCATGACAAAGGCTTATATTCAAATTATGTTCCCTAGTAGAGTCGCCAAACTGTTGGTTCTAAAAAACGTAGGTTTCAACCATAAGATTTTGCCAAGTTCTTACAACACTTTTGGCCAACGTACAAGGCCAATTACATAATTGAACCTTCTGCTCTTTAGGTTCTGCTAGACCTAGGTGGGTGAACCTATGTGAAAAAATGCAGATTTGAAATGTACTTCCTGGTAAACAATCTACCCACAATGGCAATTAGGAGTGGATAGACAAAATGACTGCAACTACACCTAATACACAAAATAAAAGATTTGAATATATAATTTATTGTTAATTCTATCCTACAGGATATGGTAGATCAGTGCCTTCTATCTATTGGGCAATGGAGTGAAAAATATTCAAGGTGTCTCCCTCTCCAACTTAATTCAAGTTGTTAGGCATATTTAAAGTATGAAATTCTATGACCGACATATTATTTAACCCAATTTATAGCTTGCATAAATTATGCTTGAATGTTTCCCTACTAGGTTCTTCTTTAATCATCCAACAAAAATCCTAAAATCACTGTGACTTATCTAAAAGAATTTAGTTCTGATTTGCAGACACCTATTAAATAAATCACACAAAGTGAAAAAATGCACTGTGATAAATAAGAAGTGTACTTGTTATCCTGATTTACATGATTTAAAAATTTCTAATTGGAGACAACCAGATAGGATATTGAACAATTATATCATCTTAACAACAGAACTCAAAAAAGATTGCACCAATTTAAATTTTTTTTCTCCATTACACTCTGTTTCAAGGACTGTTCCTCCATTACCTCCCAGTTCTTTTACTGCTTTTTCTGAAAAAATCTCCCTCTCCCCTTTAGTTAAGAGAATTTACAAAATATTTATACCATGAAATCCAAGGGTCGTGACCCTTCATTTGGTCAGGTATAGCCGTTTACATTCTACCACAGATAAAATATTTAATTAGGTTGCCTATCGGTAAATTAAATACTTTATAACACATCTCCCACCATCTTCATTTCATTCTAAACCTTATCGCTCCTTTCACTTTATTTCCCCATGGATTTTATTACATTTACCACTCTACCGCGGCTTAAATTTTACCTCCTCGAGGTATTGCGGTGGCTGCCTCTAACAGTTATCTTTGTTGTCCACCGCACCACCGCAGTCTTCGCTTTGACTGGAAACGGTACTGCAGTGTCTTCATTCCGCCACTTCCTTTACTACTACCACTCTACTACGATCTTCATGTTTACTCCTGGTGGTACTACGGTAACATTTATTGTTACCTTCACCCGCTTCCCTGTCGCTTATCTCCATCCACCGCTCCACAATGATCTCCTTTCAAATTGACTATGGCACTATGGTAACCCTGTCCAGCACTTACCACGTTGCTCTCTAACCACCCACTGCTCTACCGTGGTCACTGGCTTGATTGGCAGTGGTACCATGGTAGACTCTATCCACCGTTCACTGACTCGATCGACTGTTTACCATGCTATTGCGGTGTATGTTTTGACTAACCATGGTATAACTGTAGGATTTCTTTCTAACTACGCTTTAACTGTTGCCACCATACAACAGGCCCCTTTGTGGGAGTGCACGGTAAAGCGGTAAAGACATAGAAAATAAATATTAAGGGAGCGGTAAAGGTTTAAGGTGTATGATAAAGTGGACGAGGAATAAAATGACTTATTTTTTATGAAGAGATAGGAAAATGATGGGCTTAAATGGGAAAAAAGGCTTAGGATTTTAATGGAATTTTTTTGGTTCTAATATAGTCCCCAAGAATCAGACTCTCCTTGAATGGTTCTTTACCCAAATATAGGGGTCGTATTACTCTCTTTGATAGTTACCGATCAGTTGCAGTAATGCTTTCTTGCCACCTAACTATCCATCTTGAAAATCAATGACTAAGAAATAATAAATAGCCAGAATGATTTATCGCTAATGATAAGACTTCAAGTGATTATCAAGCATTTATTGATTAAACTCCTACCTCGTGGCCACCAATTCTTGAGCAATTTGCATGCTTTGATAATTAAGCATTAAATAACTATCGCAGAGGTGCAATGGAAATACACGTACAGTCTATCTAGCAAGATGATCAATTGGGAATATAACTTAAATCCCAATCATATCAAAAATTAATCCCAACCGCATTTCCATCCTCTCACCTTGACCATCCTCAACTCAAATGTCTCACCAACCTATAAATTCAATAGGAACCACCTCACTTCACCAACCTAAAGTGTTAAACATGGCGAGTGCTCAGACGGAAAGAGTGTCCATGATTGACATCATTGTCATTGAAGAGATTGATTGTAGCTCCCTCTTCAGGCGTTTATCTGACTAGTTGAAAGATGTCTTCATTGTCTAGAGAAAAGTTGAAGAGGAGGTGCTGCATGACATACTAAGAGAGCCATTTTTGAACCAAGTGCATGTGCATAATGCAACACTCCTAGAGCATTTTGTGTAGAATGTAATCCACACCTCTGGGCATCGTGATTGGGGAATCAGAGTAGAAAAGTGACTAGTTAGACTTGAGTTTCTCCATTGAGTGAATGTAGCCATTGCTGGCCTCAAAAACTATCCATGAAGTGGACTGGTGGGTGATGCCATTTGCATTTTGATTGCAACCCAAAATGAAGCCATCGAAGAAGTAGTGACCCTTCTCCATGTGGGGCTGGTGAGAAATAACATGGGCTATTTGTACAATTTCTGCAATCTCATGAGATCCTAGTATTAGTTGCCCAGATAGAGTGCCTTCAGGTGGTGGTGGAAGCGATCCACGTGGTGATGTTTGCCCTTTGTGTATGAAGAAATCATCATTTTGATACTATCTAGCCCCTTTTTATAATTGATAGAGAATTTTGTATTTCCATTAGTGTATATAATAAAATATATCATTTTGTATCTTTGGTGTCGCCTCTCTCTTTTATGAAAAATTCTATCTTTGATTTTGGTTTAATTTGTTGTATCTGAATGACATCTATTTATTCATTTTTGTACAAATGGCTTGTCATTTTTTGGAATGCACCTAAATAAAAAAAACTGTAGTATGATTTCTTTAATTCCTTTGAAACTATACTTTGGTAGTAATATGGGGGTTTTGCAAAACTAAACAAATCACCATTGGAGTTTTGGAAACTATTTCAATTCCTGCCCAACCTGAAAGACTTCAAAACTTATCAGTTTTCTTTTCAACAAGTTCATAAACCTTAAGTACATACTGCTAACCTTTCAAAAGAATGACTTAGAGTATCCGGGAAGTTATAACAATACCCTAAAACACCACCTGGCTTAAGAAAACAAAGAAGTGTGGGACGATAAAATCTGCAAAATGGATAGTAACATGGTTAGTAACATGATAAAAACAAAATAATAGAAATCACATCCTTATGAGATATTATTTCATAATTCATTGTAACTAAACATGAACAAAAACATGTAAGATATGAAATAAAACTATCCCATATTGGATTGGTGCTCTGTGAGTATGTGAAAGAGCCCTTTCCCAATCCTTGATAAGCTAGGTGAAATAGACAATGAGATGCTTGAACTCAAGTTGCCTATAGTGCAAATGCATTCAAATGTGGCTGTTGTTGTTTGAAAGAGAGAAGCATTCAACTTATAGTTGAACTTGGAGAGATGAGAGGCCAAATTGATGAATGTGGGATCATTCATGGGCCAATGACAAGATGACACTTGTCAAGCTGTGAGAGGGTGAGGAATGTGCAAGTCTTGGCCAATGTGCCACTTTCAAATTTGAATTTGAATGACTTGACATGTTTTGGGGGGATGAAAGGTGCAATAAATGCTATGTTGACTTTTGCAAATAGTATTTAAAACCTTGTTGGAAGGGACAAGTCCTTTTTGGGGGGAAGATTCAAAATGGAAGAATATTCCATTTTGATGCCATTTTGAATGTAATTAGAGGAATTATAAATCAAATAAATGATTTATTGGTGCAAGTGGGTGGGTTAGTTAAGAGTTTGGATTTGACTCTAGTTGAGTCAAAAGTTGGAGAATGATAATTGTGATTAGAAGCTAATTAATGTAGATTAATTAACTTGGATGATATTAAGAGGTGACATTTGATAAATCAAATGAGAAGAACTTTAAGGATTTGATTAAATAAATTAATTTATTTAATGAACCTTAGGAAATTAATCAATAAATTGTCTTAATTGATTAATAGAAGAAATGAATGTTAATTTGTATGATGCATGATTGTTATTTTTGCATGTCTACATTTTGCCCCTCTTTGAAGCAATGTACTTGTTGCATTGGTTCAAAGAATGATTCTGCCGATATCGAAATTAAAAAATTTCTGATTTTTCGGATGCTCCGGCGAAAATAAGTACGTTAGTACAAGAAGTAAGAGGAAAAGGCGATAAAATGGGAAGTTAGATGAACTAGTAAAAACATTGTGCAAGTTAGGGACACTCAATAAAACACCGTGCAGGTTAAGAATTAACCAAATTTGAAATGGGTGGGCCATTTTTAAGAGAGGGATCCAAACTCTAAGTAATAGTAGATCTGATTGGGGAAAATGACTGAAAATGACAACCGAGAACCTAGAAGCATTATGACCAGTCCTATCCATTGGGCAGCAAAGTCGATCAAACAGAAAAGGCAAAAAGAAAAACCCAAAATCAAATAAACACACCCAAAAATGACACACTAAAAAAAACTATATACAAGGTAGGTTGGTGCCTACCAAGGAGGAAAAGAAAAGAATAAATCACAAAAAACCATTGAAAGGCTGTGAGAAGAATGACCTAGATCTAAAAAATTCTTGTTAGTGCATGCAACTTTTGACGTGAGGCAAGAATTTGAATAACCCGAACATGGGCACTGTGACCAAACAAAATACCAATTGCAACTCCCGAATAAGCATCTCTCATCATAAATCTCCTCTTGATGTGAAAAGCCATGTATAGAAATGTCTGGAATTTTTTTACTATTTCTTGAGACTTTGTTATTGAAAACATCTCCTGCCCTTGAGGAAAATTTGATTTTTTCACACCACCTACAAAAACATAACTTACTATCTCATGAGAAACCTTCTGATCATCATGACTAAATTATGACCTTATGACACTTCGATACCTTACCACAACAATATCATTTTCCTAACCATTAACAGAAAAATGAACAAACTCCATTGCTAACGGTTCTAGTAGACCAAACCCTGGTTCTTCAAAAATAAGATTGTCATGAATTTCAAATTCCTCGAACATGAAAATAGGGTTCAAATTGATTAACCAATTTACCCCACCCTCACTTGGAGGATCTTTAGTTTTCCTCAGTAGCACATGCAATTTTATTAAAAATATCCTCAAATGTGAAGGTCTCAGATTCAAGGGTGGAAAGGTAACCTGACCCTTGATCTTCACTGGCATGACTATAAGGGGGTAAATCATCTGTAGGAATAGATGAAGGAGTAAACTGAAAAGTATGGGTATACCTTTCTCGTGGTATCGAGTCCTAATCATCATTAAATGAGCTAAGATCATCTTTTGATTCAATTTTAGTGTTTAGACTATATGCTTGGGCATACAAACACTGATCCTCTTCCTTTATATCTTCGCTCCTCTCAGGTAAGAACTGCACATCATTCAATATTGTCAAATTCATTCTCTCAATAGTAGGATGGGGAAGATTGGTAGCCATCGGGAACCCAAAGAGGCTATGGGTAGGTGGTGGGTGATAACAATAGTCTGAATAATATAGTCAAACCTCCATGTTCCCACCACTATTAGGTTGTTCTTAATGTTCATTGCTTTGATCTGGGCTTGTTCAATCCCAAAGAATTTATCTCTTTTTAGCACGAGTTGGACATTAGGATCAAGAGCAGAAGTGAATACATGGAATTGTATTATTTTTCTTAGTTGTTCTAGTGTAGAAATCTACCAAAGAGATTGATTGAATAATTGATAAACAAACTCCCACATCGACATCGAAAAGACTCTAGAAACGTTGTAATTTTTTTTTGTGTAAAACATCCCAGCTAGTTATACAACCATTCTCTAATCTCTTGAACCATTCCACTGCATTTTTGATTAGACTGCTAATAAATATCCTAACAAATATGTACTCTTGAATTCCCAAAATTATGCTTACTGTAGTCATAGCCAGAACATGTTCTTCTAGATCTTGGGCATCACTACCAGAAAATTTTGGGAATCTTTTCCTTGACCACATGGTAGGTCATTAATTGTGATAGGGTGAAAGGTACAATACAGTTACCCCATGGAACAAAATCCATGATATTCAGAGTCACCAACTCCTATTAGAGTAAAGAAGGGGGAGCCTAGGCTATTTCCTAGGTAGCGGTTGAGCTAGAGGGTGCTGATTCAGATGCTGATTTGGAGGTTGATTTGGGCATGGATTAGGATGATAGGGTGGGTTGTCATAATACTCAAAGATCAACATTGGGGGATGTTTAACCACTGGTACAGGTTGGCGGCGGGACTGCTCCTTTTCTTCTTCCAAGATAAAATTATCTCACATATAATCTGCTCCACTTCTCCTGTACCTCCAAGCGAGCATATTTAATTGTGATATGATATCCTCTTGCTCCACCTGCATCCAATCTAAGTCAGGTTGAAGTACAAGAAACAAATCATTATGGGGAATTACCATATTGCTCGATGACATGAAAGCAACTTGTTAGAAATTACACTTTTTCCCCAACGGAGTCACCAAAAATATTTTAGTGAATGAATAAGCCCTTGATAAATATGCCTATAATAAATAACTCTCTTGCCCAATAATCACTGATGCCAAGCTGCTAATAGCTCTAGAAAGACCTCAATTTCATTTGTGGCTTTCCTCTGAATTAAGAGGTACAACTCCCTTGTATGATTTTAATGGGTAATAAATGCGCTTTTAACTAGAAATAAGTAAAGGTGACAAACATTAGCCCATAAGAATGCTACTAATGTGAAATGAATTCTAAAAGATCATTAATCAATTAGATCAAAAACTATACTGACTAATGATGAATGCAACTGTAAATAGAAAGATAGAATCCATGATTGCAATAGACGAAACAAATGCAAATAAATAGATTTCACACAGAAAATATATCCTATTTATGCACATGACTCATAGGTCAGTATGATCAACATTACATTCATCTCACAACTCACAGATTGTGAGTTATTGTAATCAGAAAGTAAATGAAACTCATAGAAAATTAAATGTTCCTCCCTTGACTACAACCAAATGTAGTCTCCAGGAATCAGACTCTCCTTGAATGGTTCTTTACCCAGATATAGGGGTCATATTCCTCTTTGACGGTTACCAATCAGTTGAAGTAATGCTTTCTTGCCACCTAACTATCCATCTTGAAAATCAATGATCGAGAAATAATAAATAGCCAGAATGATTACATCGCTAATAATAATATTTCAAGTGATTCTCAAGCATTTATTGATTAAATTCATGCCCCACGTGGCCACCAATTCTTGAGTGATTTGCATGATTCAACAATTAAGGATAAAATAACTATCACAGAGGTATAATGGAAACAAATGTACAAGCTATCTAGAAAGATGATCAATTGGGAATATAACTTAAATCCTAGTCATATCAATAATTAATCCCAACCACATTGCCATCCTCTCACCTTGATCATCCTCAGCTCAAATATCTCACCAACCTTTTATAAATTAAACAGGCACCACCTCACTTCGCCAACCTAAAGTGTCAAATATGACGAGTGCTCAAAGCGATGGAGTGTCCATGATTGACATAATTGTCATTGAAGAGATTGAATTTAGCCCCCTCTTCAGGAATTTATTTGATTAGTTGAAAGAGGTATTCATTGTCCAGAGAAAAGTTGAAGAGTAGGTATTGCACATCATACTGGGAGAGGCATTTTTGAACTAGGTGCATGTGCATAATGCAATGCTCCTAGATCATTTTGTGTACACTGTAATCCAAACCTTTGGGCATCATGACTGGGGAATGAGAGTAGCAGAGTGACTTGTTCGACTTGAGTTTCTACACTGAGTGAATGTAGCCATTGTTGGCCTCAACAACTATCCATGAAGCAGACTGGTGGGCGATGCCATTTGCATTGTGATCGCAACCCAAAATGAAGACACCAAGGAAGCAGTGACCCTTCTCCACGTGGAGTTGGTGAGAAACAACATGGTCTATTTTTCCAATTTCTGTAGTCTCATGAGAACCTGCTATCACCTACCCAGATAGAGCACCTTTAAGTGGTGGTGGAAGCGATCCGTGTGTTGATGTTTTCCCTTTGTGCATGAATAAATCATCATTTTGAGACTATATAGCCCCTTTTTGTAATCGATAGATAATATTTTATTTCCATCAGTAAATATAATAAAATATATCATTTTATATCTTTGGTGTCACCTCTCTTTTTTATGAACAGTTCTATCTTTGATTTTGGTTTAATTTGCTATATCTAAATGACATCTATTTATTCATTTTTGCACAAAGGAATTGTCCTTTTTTGGAATGCACCTAAATAAAATAAACTGTACTGTGATTTATTTAATTCCTTTAAAACTATACTTTGGTAGTAATATTGGGGATTCACAAAATTGAACAAATCATTGCTAGAGTTTTGGACACTATTTCAATTCCTGCCCAGCCTAAAAGACTTCAAAACTTATCGTTGATGGTCTTTTCAAAAAGTTCATAAACCATAAGTACAAACTACTAACCTTTCCAAAGAATGACTTAGAGTATTCGAGAAGTTATAACAATACCCTAAAACACCGTCTGGCTTAAGAAAACAAAGAAGTAAAAGGAAAAGGTGGTAAAATGGGAAGTTATCCAAACTAGTAAAAACATCGCCTAGGTTAGGGACACTCAATAAAACAGTGCCCAAGTTAATACTTAATTGAAATTTGACATGTGGGGAGGGGGGGTAGTTTTAAGAGAGGGACCCAAAATATAAGTAACAATGGCTCTGACTGGGGACAAGGACTAAAAAGGACACATTCAGGAACCTAGAAGGATTATGATCAGTCCTATCCATTGGGCAACACAGTTGATCAAACAGGAAAGGCAAAAATAAAAACCCAAAACCAAACAAACACACCCAAAAATGACACACCAAAAATAACTATATACAAGGTAGGTTGGCACCTACCAAGGAGGAAAAGGAAAGAATAACTCACACAAAACCGTTGAAAGGCTATGAGAAGAATGACCCAGACCTGAAAAATCCTGTTAGCGCATGCAACTTCTGAAGCGAGGCAAGAATTTGAATAACCCAAACATGGGTGCTGTGACAAAAAAAAATACCAATTGCAATTCTCCTGAATAACCATCTCTCATCATAAATATCCTCTTGATGCAAAAAGCCATGTATAGAAGTGTCTAGAATTTTTTTACTATTTCTTGAGAATTTGTTATTGAGAATGTCTCCCACCCTTGAGGCAAATTTTATTTTTTCACACCCTCTACAACAACATAACTTACTATCTCATGAGAAACCTTCTTATCATCATGACTACATTGTGACCTTATGACACTTCTATCCCTTACCACAACAATATCCTTTTCCTGACCATTAACAAAAAAATGAACAACCTTTACTGCTAACAGTTCTAGCAGACCAAAACCTGGTTCTTTGTGTATACACCTAAAAATGGTTTGGATAATCTAATTAATTAAATATGATTTATTTGATTAATTAACCTTTAATTCTTCTACTATTAAATAAATAGAAATATTTATTTATATAGTTCATTATTTAATTCTTCTATCTTTATTATATTATTCCTTCTTAATTAAATAAACAAATTTAATACTTTGTTTTATTTAATTATCATTATTATTTTCTTCTATCAATTATCATATTTCTTCCCCATTTATTTAATAAACATAGACTTCTACAATTTGTTTTTATTAAATTAAATATCTTCTTTTCCTAAATTGAATAAATCTAAATATTCAATTGAAAAATATTCTACAACTAATCATATCCACCTACCAAATTAGATATGAAATATCTAATTTAATTCATCTCAACCTTCACGGGAAAATTTGGAGAAAAAATTGTAGGCAACTCCTTCATCTTCTTCCATGGATTTTTCCTATCATCTGGTCAAGTGTTTTTGTGGGGAGGAATAATCTCCATAATCAGATCAAAATCCTTCATCCTTCACCATTGAATCCTCAAGATTGAATCTAGACCTTTGTTGTGTTGTCCCTTCACAAATATGCTGTCGGGAATCTATAAATACAACCCCTCTCTATAGGAAAAGGATCCAACTTTGTGCAAACTTACTCTGCAGGAATAGTGATTGAGCAATCAATCATTTAGCAATAGCATTTTATCATTTAGCAATAACATTAATCATAGCATTTTTAGTATAGAATCATTTAGCTACATCATAATTTATTGTAGCTTCTTTTATCAAGTTTCATCTCAATTTAAATTACAATATCATCAATATCATTTAATTATCATATAGGATTAGATTTACTGCATTTAAGCAACATCTCATTCTCTAGATTGGCATTTTAACAGTCACAATGCTTACCAAATTTGAGAGCCTTGTGATTTAATAAATATTTGGAGATAGAGAGCAATATGACTCTTTCAAGAGTTTTAGTTTTTTAATTAGATTAATATTTGTTGATTCTCTTGATATAATATCCTATTAAGAAGTGTTGTTTGTTATTTTACTCATTACTTATTTTACAGTTACATTTTGGCACCTACCGTGGGGCACAAACCCCATATTTAACATTTATTTCTGAAAAGTGTCCTTACAGGCTTCTGACGTGTTTGTTTTAGCATGATCGAGAGATCTTACGAGACATACGATAGATACTTTAGCACATCCATGCATTGTTTCAGGGCATCAACAAAATATTCTAGCTCATTCAACAACTATTTCGGTGCATCAAACTTTTTGTCACCAGCTAGGGGTTTTTTCTTTCGGCGCATAGACCTACTATTTTAGCGCATACATCAATTTATGTAGTGCATAGGAATTTTATTATGGCACATTTAAATTCTATTTTGGCGCATTTGACCACTATTGTGGCACATCTAATTACTTTTACAAAATTCTAAAAATTTGAAGTCTAATCACTGTTTTCTGGGTTCCAGGTATAAAATACGCTTGTCAAAGACAGTTGCTAGAAAAAATTTACGCCGGTCAAAGAAATAAACTCACAAAAATTACTAATGATTTTTGTAGGGGTTTAAGTTCAATTATTTTATTTTCCTTTGGTTAAAATAGTGCATCTAGATTAATTAAGGAAATAGTTTGAACCCCATGTTTTATGTGTTTCGAAAGCAATAGGCCTATGTCCTCCCCTTATCTGGGTGATCATAATGCTAGACTTTCTATTCCCACTTATTAAATCCTTTAGAAGGCCTACCATAGTGGGAAAAAGCACTCACCCTATGGGAACGACCTAAGTAGGAACAACCAAAGCCAGGTTTTCCAACCCACTATAATCAAAAGTGAATTTGGGGAAACCCATAATTCAATGAAAGTGTGCAAGATAACCATCCCCAAAATCTTTGTTCTAAAGATTGGGAGGTCTCCTGAGGGAGTTTATCAATTGCCGCTCTGAATGGATACCCTATCTACGAACTTTAGTGTAGAATCCAACTGTGTCAGTTTCTAAGCACTTTTTATATCATAGTGCAAGGGGAGGGAAGAATCTGCCCCCAAGACACTCACCATATAACTATCAAAGACCCTGGCCAAAAGTGGAGGATTCGACTTTGGCTAAGACTCGGGAAAGGAAAAAACACGAGCGCCCTCTAGGGGGTGACAAGGTTGTGTGAGCTAACATAGTTGCAAGCTGCAGGCTATGATATTCTAAGTGACCTACTTGAGATAGAGAAGTGCTTGAACTATTTATATTTGTGTCAAAACCTGTGGAAATTGAAAGAATCAGACTAGATTCTAGAACACTCACTACATGTTTAATGCATAGAATCTGAAACAACTATTTACAATTTTGGATTTATTGTGTAAGGCTGTTTTCGAAGGTATCATTCCAATAGATTATCAAAATCCATGATTTAACAACACAATACTTATCCACTATCTTCACTGGTTAGAAAATTACACCCTAGAATTAATCATCTTGCTGAGAAAAACCAGAACAAACAGACAATACTATGAACATCCTGACAAATTCTAATTTAGTGCATCCATAGTTTATTTCAGTGCATACACCATATATTTTAGTGCATACACAGTCTATTTTAGCACATTGGTCACCTGTTATAGCACATCCATAGTTTGTTTTGGCATGTATAACCACTATTTTAGTGCATCTATCTTATCTTACAAAGCATATGCACAGTTTTTCATCATAATTCACCAGTACCTTAGCACATCTATAGTCTGTTTTAGTGCATATACCCTTTTTGAGAGTGCATACACCATATATTTTAGCGTGTACAAAACCTATTTTAGCGCATTGACTACTTGTTATAGCGCATCCACAAAACAAGAAAATAGAGAGCTATTTGAAACTAATATCAGAATGATAACATCAAAACCAAGATCTTTGTCAAAAAAACATTTCCTCAGTCCAAACAGTGTCTTAAACCTAGAAAGATAGGACTTACAAGTCAAAATTTATCAAATTAAACCAAGATCTTGCAACCTTAAAGTGTCTAAACCATCAAAAAAAAATTCTGGATTATTACTTCAAGTTTCTTTATCAGGATTTTGTCATCCCACAATCAAGAAACAAAAAAAAATAATCAGATTTTTAGCTTAGTCTCATCAATAGAATTTTTCATTCTATTCGACTTAAGTTAATACCTTGACACTCATCCAAGCAAAAATATCAAATTTTAGTGAGAATAACATACACTTGTATGCCAATTTTGATGAGGTTACAAAGACAAAAACTTAGAGAAAAGGAAATTGAAACACCAAAAACCATGGCTGAAGAAAATACTTGGAGGAGACTCCACTAAAATTATACGAATGAAATAACCCAAGAAGACATTCAAACAACACAACAAGATCCAAATTTCCATAAATTTATGGAAAAATTCTTAGAACAAGATATGGAAAAATACCTTTTAATGCTAGCTGAACTAGGTGCAAAACTTCCAAAAGACTTTGATATCAATCGATTAAAAGAGACACCTAGAGCAACTGAAACCAAACCACAAAACACACAAAACACATATCAAGTAGTTGCCCTAACACATCAAATGCAAAAATTGCAACAACTTCAAGATATGCAAAAGGGAAACACTAAAAGGTACTCATGACATGGCATTTTTCCTTATCCTTTTGATCCAAGTGTGGACATGATACCATTTCCTAGACATTGTGAATTCCTAAAATATGACAAGTACAATGGTAAAACAAATCCAATTGACCATGTGAGGGAATTCAAAACCATGAGTTTATAATTTGCACAAGAGGAAACTTATCTAATGAGGTTATTTCCAAGAATCTTAGGAGGTCAATGTATGGAATGGTTCTCTAAACTACAACCAGGGATTCAAACTTTTGAAGAACTAGTTAATAGGTTTATCTCACAATTTTCCTATAATATTCAACATGAGGTAACAATAAAAGACCTTTACAACATGAAACAAAAGAAAGGTGAAGCATTCCTCTCATTTCTACAACAATGGTGAAGGTTGTTTGCTAGATATCCACATTCTATACTTGAAGAAGAAAAAATGGAACTATTTATTAACAACTTAATTGATGACATGAGCTATAGGCTTGAACTAAAATGTCCACCTACATTTGAGAAAGTGATTAAAAATGGGCTGAAGATCGAAGAGGCTTTGGTCAAAAGAGGGGTGATAAAACATTACAATGAAGGATCAAACAATACAAATTCCTCAAATCACTATGGCAACAATGATAAACCTAAGTTTTGGCAAAAGAATAGAAATACTGGAAACGATGATGCTACAAATGACACAAAAAATGTGAAACCAGTATTTAATTTGATGGAAACTACTGCAAAGACCAATCAAAATAATGACCAAAACATCAATCAAAGTGTCAATAAAACCAACAATCCAAACAATGGAGAATCTAAACCGCAATCATACCAAAGATCATCAAATTGATGAAGATTCAAACCATTGGGACAAACAGTAGAATGAAAAATGAGAGAACTTATTGCAAATGGACTTATCACCTTACCCAAAGTAAGAAATTGGGAACCAAAAGTGAAACCATCTTGGTGGAATGACGCAAACTATTGTAACTTTCATAAAAACAAAGGACACAAAACAAATGACTATATACAGTTAAAACATCTAGTCCAAGATTTGATTGATAGTAAAAAGGTATTCATAGAAGGACATTAAACCAACAATGATGATACTACATTTAAGGATCCTTTACCAAATTATGAAAAGGGAGAATCTTCTTCTACAAACGGTAAAGGTAAAAATGTAAACTAAATTTATGATGGCATAATATTTTGTATTTCGGAAATTGAGAGTGATGTTGTCATTGAAAAATAAGTTGATAACATTGGAACCAATGACATCATATCATTAGATTTGATCCAAAACATAGACACATCCAACAATCAAATCAATGTCATAAAAATCAGGGAAAAGCAAGACTACCAACCGGTCAACATAACAACAAGGGGACAATCCAAGGTAATATTGAAAGGAATTGCATCTAAAACCACTGCTCCCCCTTCAAATCAATACAACATAATCGATCAACTGCATAAAATACCAACAAATATATCACTATTAGAACTCCTTAAAATCTCACCATTCTATAAAGAGGTTTTGGAACAAGCTCTTGTGGCTACCACAATACCCAATAATCTATATGTTTGTCAATTTCAAGCTATGGTGGGATATTTAACCACACCTCATTGTCTATCATTCTTTGAACAAGATGATGTATCACTTAATCATCCACACAATGCAACACTACATATCAAAGTTTTAATCCATAAACACCGTGTTAAATGTCTCCTAATAGATGGTGGAGCTGGTTTAAAACTTTGCACTTTAAAATTGATTTGTGCATTAGGTTATTCTAATAATGCTATAGATGACAAAAGGAAAATAACAATAAAAGCCTATGATGAAGAAGAGAGATCCTCCAAGGGATTGATCATATTTCCTATCCAAGTAGGACCAATTGTGAAGAATATAGTTTTCCAAGTGCTAGAGAAAGAGCTAACATATAATATATTCTTGGGACATCCATGGATTCATGAAATGCAAGTGGTGCCTTCAACTTATCATCAGTGTTTAAAATTTCTAGTCAATGGACAAGAAGTGACTATATTAGCTGACTACAACAATCCCCAATATTGTAACATGCTTAAAATAGCTCAAGACACTTTTGTACCCCATAATAAAGAAGCAAGCACTTCTAATTCATCAAACGGTGAAAAGCAACTAAACATTGTATCTGAATGGGTTGACAAAAAGGGGCAATCAAAAGACACAATTTTTGCCGATTCCACTTTATCAAACAATGAGGGTCACTTGAATACTCTATCACAACAACTTCAAGAAAATGTCTAGTTAACTGACAAAGGCATGGGAGAATATTCCATTGGGAAATCACTATGTCTTTCATAGTTGCTGTCATCTCCAAAATCATATAGGAAACCATAAAAAATAACACACCAATCAACACAACCTACCACAACTCTGGATGGAATATTTGTAAAAGAAGGTACTTTAGAAGATGAATCAGAAGACAAGGCCATCCTCAACTGGCTATACAAAGATGAAGAAGCATCAACATCAAAAAATATCAACATAAATACAAATCAATATGGAAAAGGATAATCTATCTTAGAGAAAATGGGGTATGATGGACAAGGTCCTATTGGAAAAATAAAGGAAGGCATCATAGAACCCATTCAACCTCTCACACTTTAGTCAAAAGACAAAACAAGACTGGGTTATACAGAGGAAACAAAACAAGAAATGACTCAAAAAGCTGTTGAAAGAATCCTTCAAATGAGAGATAGCTTTGAAGTAGATTCCAATGAGTATGATTGGGATATTTTATCTGAAGTATCATACACAGACATAGAAATTGACATCATAAAAGAGTATGCACCCACACATGAGGAGGGACAAAGTTCAGGGACTAGACCACTTATATTTGAATCAAAAAATATCGATGACTCAAGTGAGGATGGACAAACATCGAGTGGGGTAGATGACTTGGAGGAAAGTAATATCATAGACCTCGACATCACTATTGACAACCCTGAAAAAATAACTATTGGAACCCTCACTACCGTTTACCTTAGTCAATCTGATGAATTTTTACCCCTAGTGCATCCTGAACTTATCGACTGGGAACCAAGTGAACCTATCAATGTGCCTAGCTTTGCGAATGATGTTGCTATCATTAATTTTCTTTGTTGTGATGACCCTGACACAAGTTATAATCATAAATGTCATAACAACATGTTCAGTTAGGAGGGTGTCAAATCTTCCAATTGCAAAATTGAAAACAAGACTAATGGATCTAATGGTGAAAACCATTTAATGGCAGCATTAGATCTTGAAAAAGTAAAAATAAAGAACACATATGACGGTGAAAACCTCTCGGAGACACTAAAAGATGGGAGATTTGACACCCTTCTAGAGCATAATCATGAAAGATCATTGGTACTGGTGGAGCCTACATAGTCTATTAATATTGGCACAATAGAAAAAGAAAAGACTTTACATCTGGCAGCATCTATGACTGAACAAGAAAAGCTAGAATTTGTCAAGTTCTTTGAAGAAAGAAGCATTAAATTTTCTTGGTCATACTTTGATATGCTAGGTTTAGATCCATATCTCCCAATGCATCATTTATCTCTACCATTTGGAATAAAACCTGTGAAGCAAAACCTAAGAAAAATTCATCCGCACATCGCCTTGATGGTGAAGGTTGAGCTGAAAAAGTTGTTAGATACAGGATTCATTAGGTCTATTGATTATGCAAAGTGGATATCTAATATTGTACCTGCATCTAAACCAGACAATAGTACCAGAGTATGTACTGATTTTCAAGATCTAAATAAGACATGTCCAAAGGATGATTTTCCTTTACCAAACATTGACATCATTGTGGACTTAACAATAGGAAATGCCATGTTATCAATAATGGATGGTTTCTCAAGCAATAATCAAATCAAGATAGAACCACATGATCAAGAGAAAACAACATTCACATGTCCATGGGGAACCATTTTCTGGAATGTCATGCCCTTTGGGTTGAAGAATGCAGGGGCCACATATCAGCAAGCAATGACCACCATCTTCCATGACATGATGGATACCTTTATGGAGGATTGTGTGGATGATATCTTAGCATAGTCATATTATAGAGAAGGGCATCTAGAGACCCTGGAAAAAATATTTACAAGGCTGGAGAAGTTCAAGGTCTGATTAAATCCTAAGAAATGTGTCTTTGGTGTTACATCATTGAAACTCCTAGGATACATAGTTTCAGAGAAGGGTATTGAAGTGGATCCCACCAAGGTTAAGGCTATAATTGAAATTTTTCCACCAAAGAATATTGGTCAACTAAGATCTCTACAAGGTAGGCTACAATCAATTAGGAGGTTTATCTCCCAATTAGCAGACAAAATTCATCCATTCAATCACTTGTTACATAAAAATGTCTTGTTCAAATGGGATCAAGGGTGTGAAACAACTTTCAATTAAATTAAACAATATTTGATGTCACCACCCATACTCATGCCACCTATAGAAGAGAGACCATTGTTACTATACATTGCAACAACAAACATTTCTTTAGGAGCACTATTAGCACAGGAAGATCCAGAGGGAAAGGAACAAGTTGTTTACTATATCAGTAGGACTCTGAATGGCTATGAAATAAATTATACCTTCATTAAGAAAGCTTGTTTGGCAATGGTATTTTCTACCCAGCAGTTGTGGAACTATATGTTGACTCACACAGTTAGGCTCATAGCAAAGATTTATCCATTAAAATATCTACTCAATAAGGTTGCTTTAACAGGGAGACTAGGTAAGTGGGTCATGATTTTAATTGAATTTGATATCTAGTATGTAGATAGGAGAGCCATCAAAGGTCAAGTGATTGCCGATCAGTTAGCCGAAGCTCCATTAACCGATGATCATCCTATGACAATTGAGTTTCCTGATGCAAACATTATTACTGTGACAACACAACAATGGAGGCTTTATTTTGATGGGTCATACACACAATGAGGGTTTGGTGCAAGAATATTATTTGTTACACCTCAAGGACACACCATCCCAAGGTCCTATAGACTCATGTTTCCATGTACAAATAATGTAGCTGAGTATGAGGCACTAAACATTGGCATCAAGGTAGCAATTGAATGGAAGATCGCAGAGTTCCAAGTATATGGAGATTCACAACTAGTCATTTATGAAGTAAATGATGAATATCAGATGAAAGATGAGAAGTTGATGCCATATAAAAAGCTAATTGATGATCTCAAAATGTACTTTATGGATATCAAGTTTGAATAGATTCCAAGGGTAGAAAACAAAGCTACAAATGCTATGGCGACAATTGCTTCTCTCTTACAGTTTCCAAAAAAACATGGTCATTATGAGTTTATGTGAGAACAAGTGTCTAATCCTGCTTATGATAATCTTGAACCTCAAACCATATTCCATTTAGATGACATAGAATCCTCAATTTATGGAAAGACTTATGCGTACCTAAAAGACAATATCCTTCCTCCCGATCTTTCCAAAAACCAGAAGCACAACTTCATTTGCCAAACTGCATGAATATGGAGAAGGAATCTTATCAGTTTGTTAAGAAGTGCTAGAAGTTGCAAATCCATAGTAACCTAATCCATGCACCAACACAAGAATTGCAACCATGTTGAAGCCTTTTTGTCAGTGGGGACTGGACCTGGTAGGAAAGATTAATCCATCTTCATCCAATGGACAAAATTTCATAATCACAACAACATAATACTTTACAAAGTGGATAGAAGTGGTTCCTTTAACAACAATCATTGGGAAGCAAATTTCTTCTTTCATACTGAATTACCGCATCTATCAGTATGGCATACCTCAGTCCATTGTCACAGATAATGGTAGACCTTTTAAAAATCAGGATGTCCAAGAACTGTGTGAAAGGTTTGACATCCAACATCATTTTTCAACACCGTACTATCCTCAGGGAAATGGCCAAGTAGAGGCCTCCAACAAAACAATTCTAAAAATTCTAAACGGTCAATGATGTTGGACGTGATTGGCATAGTCAACTAAACCTTGCTCTGTGGACATACCAAACTAGCATCAAAACACCTATAGGAGCTACACCATATGCCTTGGCATATGGATTAGAGGCCATCCTACCTATTGAGGTTGAGATTCCATCACTCTGTGTGTCACTGAAGGGAATTATTTTAGATGAGGATTATAGAGTGTCTAGACTTCAAGAACTAGAATTGTTGGATGAATGTCATCAACAAGTTGTCAATCATTTGAAGGCATAGCAATAGAGACTGTCCAAAAGCTACAATCACAAGGTAAATCCTAGAGTATTTTAGGTTGGTGACTTGGTCCTAAAGGAAAACCCTAGAAATCAATAGGACAGAGAAAAGAAAGGGAGATTTGAACCTAACCGGCTAGGTCCTTTTGTTGTAATATCAGTCTATGGATCTAGAGTCTATCAACTGCCAACACATGAAGGGGATCTGTTTGATGAACCTATCAATAATATCCATATCAAAAATTCCTACACCTGAATCACCTAGTGCACAGTTCAAGTCTTGGAAAAATAGTTGCCTTGATGAAAACCTAACAAATAGGTGTCTTGGTGACAAGAAAATACAAAATAAAAATGAAAAACGGAAAAATACAAAAAAATCACAAAGTCTGAAAAAGTGCAATAAAAATGTGTGGTGAAAACCTAGAAATAGGTGTTACTTGTGATTTAAACCAAAATTTCCATCTATTAGAGGCATGTCATGGTCGTTCACTTTCACCATCATTTCCATTTAATATTGTATCATTGCAAACGTGGTTGTGTCTCATCCTAGCTTGGGGGAAAAATCCTGAACTCACTAGGGCAATAAAATTGAGCTTAAACAAATAGACAAAAAATAGTATGACAACACAGTAAACACAATGATCATAGTGGAACCCAACGTTAAGCATACATAAAACATCATAACATTTCAAGAAATCAACCATCCATATCAAACAGCTGAAATCAGAATCAAATCAAGACAAACTTTAGAGGGATGATATTCTTTTGAATTATGATTTTATTGCTATATGTTTGAGTGTTCAACATGTTGTGCTTTGATCATTGTTATCATTTCTTTGGAGTAACTCAATGATGTATTGAACTAGAGAAGCTAGGAAGGAGAATGGTATTTTCTTTGTCTATTGTCTGTGAATTGATCATTTATTGTGTAAATTGTTGCGAGACGTGCTCTACAAAGTATCACTGATGACATTCTGAATTTACATAATATAATGATTCAATTCTTGTCTATTTACACACGAAATTATTAGGTCATCTCGACTTAATTATACCTAGATGCTTGTGTTCACTTGCAAAATCAAAAATCATGAAAGTAGTACTCAGGACATCATGGTCTAACTCATACCATCGATGCTTGTACTGACTTTCAACATTTTAAAGGCATAATGATGATAAAAAGCATGATAAAAAGACTGTTAAGGTGACAATTTACATATGTACTTTTTCATGATTACATTAGATTGCATTTATGTTAGTTTTGCATCTGTAGAGTATTTTGTTCTGAAGACGGGTAACAAATTCATAAATGATGTCAACTTTCCTTATTAATAGATTGAGTATACTTGAAATTAACAAAAAAATTATCATTATCATATAGCTGCATAATCATTTCCATTGCATACATTAGAATACATTATTATTGCATTTCATCATTCATACATTCCATCATATATTTTGCATCATATCATATTTTTCAAATGATCACATCTTAAAATTGCATGAGAAAAAATATCAAAAACAAATCTCTATATTAGTTGCATATTCATTTATCCATTTATCATTTTCATTACATACAATAAAAGTATTATTATGATCATCGTTCATTCATCCATTTATCATATCATATATTGACATTATTCATCTATCATTGAAATATCACATCCATAATCATACATAGCTTACATTATCATGAAATTTAGATATACTCATCATCATACATCTATCGATCCATGTAAATAACTACATACATCATGCATCCATACATCATCATTATTCATGCATCCATTTTAACATTATAGATAGAACATCATAAATCATAACATATCACACGATCATTAAATGCATCCATAACAGTATCATATAGATCATCACATAACATATAGAACAAAGAAATTAAATGCATCCATCATGAAATCATATAGAACAAATATAGATCGATCAATCTGCCGCATATCATATAGATCTCAAAAATTATAATGTCAAGTATACAATGATGTCTGAAATATAAAGAGATACAATATCAAAAATGATTGTGAATCATAAAACTGGAGTATACATCATGTCTCAAATATCATGAAATCACATCATGTAGCTATGTGGTGCTACCTCCAGATTGTGTAGGCATCTCTGTGTTGAATCCCTCTTGTTATGTTTTTGTCCTTGATGTCATCTTATGATTATCTTGCATCTTGGTTATCTTCTTAGTTGATACATATTTTTTTTGGCACACTCACATCATTAGTTTTATTATCTTGGTGGCTCTGATCATTTAACTTCATGTGTAGATTACAAATGTTTGTTGAGGTATTCTGGTTATAGGTCATTTGTTTCCATTTGATCAGGTGATACATTTCTGGTTTAATCTATTACTGGTTATTTGCTCCATTGATCGGGTTGATTACTTATGCTTGATTAGTTACATGCAGTTGACATTCGTCAAGGTATACTTCTCTTTCTTCAATCAGTGGCATAGGTTTGAGGATCAATCCTATTATTATTTTGAGCATCTCATTTTTCATCCCTTGGCAAATTTGGCATTAAGGAATTTAGTTATGGTATTTGGTATGGGAGAAAGGCACTCAGAATCTTGCATAATTTCTAGCTTCTTTTATCTTGGCATCGACACATCATATAATAATGGACATTTTGAGATCATAATTTGGCATTAATATATTTGGTTATGTCACCATGGAAGTGACTTTAGTTTATTTACTTGGAATCTTTTGTTTGTCAAAGGAAATCGATTTTGGATTGCAATAATTTATGGCATCACTTGGTCGGTAGTCTACTTGGTATTTTAAAAATGTCTTATGATTCTTTTTGGACAGCATGATTACCTTAAATCTTCCCATGGATTTCAAAGAGCATAATGATTATTTGATTTATCATTAACTATCCTTACGAACTCCAAATGTTATTTCATTTCTGCAAAGGAACTCATTTTTTTTGTTTGCTGTGGCAAGTTAGGGAAAAAAAAATTTTTGTCTCACATTTTTGTGTTGCCCACATTCTGGCCACCACCATGGAGCTTTTTCCTTGGGCGTTTCTGGTTTCCCTTTGGCGTTTTTGCTGCTGGAGAGCAGATCGGGAGTAGTCGGGAGCAGTCAGGAGCTCTCCACAGAAGTTGCTCCATGTGTCTTCCTTCAGCCATAGGCTGCAAACTCATTTTTGGAAGTTGTGTGGTCATTTTTCCTCTCCATTGCAGATCTAGTAATCTATTCTTTGAACAATAATTTCATTTTTCTACGTATTTTCTCTTTGATTGGTTTGCAGATCCGTTTTTGGTCAAGAAAAATAGTTACGAAGTTGTTCTTTCTCTTTTTTGCAAAGTGAAAAGTTGAAAACGGCTATTACTTTCCTGAAAGAGTCAAAAATAGTTGCTTCTAAGGTTGAGAACGTGACTGCAAATATCTATTAAGGGTTATCATGACAATAATATAAAGGATTTGTGTTTTCTGGTTATGAGTAATGATAATGCCATCAAATCTTTGCATTTGGTTATCTAGGTTTTTGGATAATGTTTCCTGTGAAGGTATTTCAGTCACACTTCACAATGATTTCAATTTGTTGAGTTTTTCAGTCACTGTATTGGACACAAATCTTGGAATATTCTCTCAGCCTCACTAGAATTTGTGGGTAACTGTTAAAATGCTAGGTTATTGGTTTTCGGTTGCATGCTGGTTGGGGTTTCAGTTATCTCTCTTTCATTGCAACTTACTTGTTAGATCTCATTGGGTATATGCTTTCTTTATTACTACATGTGGGTAAAATCTGAAGGTGGTTTCATTTTGCTAAAAATACCTATGATGCATTGCTGGTCCAATCAAGAAAAATGGTTATCATTTCATTTTTAAATGATGTGCTCTCATTGCATTTGTTTAAGCATTGCATGTGTAGGCTTCTAGTGAAGACAAGCTCTGCCACTCTTCTATTCTTGGTCATTGTTGTTCTATCCTAAACAGAAAGAAATAATCTCTCTTTCGTGAACACTGCAACATCAGATCTGACTTGACAGTCATTATGTAACCTGAAAAACAACCTTGCATAACCTTTTCTAGAAAGTGAAATTCGAGAGAAAGTTGTAATACTTCCAATTTGTAATGATGTTTTTTGTAAAAGGAAAAAACCAGTGAGTTTAGGGTTCAATCATGATAGAATATCAAAAATAAAAAATAGGGGTATTACTATTGAGAGTTCTAGAAGTCTATTATGTTCTTTGATGCTGAAAATTGGAAAACATAGTGTATATTCAGATTTGTAGTTTTATGTATGGGAAAAGATTGAAAATAAAACTGTGAGAACAGAAAGAAAAGATGTATTATTGTAAAACATTTTGATGAGACTGTATTGTGACTGTGATATGATTTTCCTCAAGCTATCTTAAGGCTTGATAATGGGTGGAACACTGAAGAGTCATTCTTGAATTTTGAGTGTTTTACACATTGTCCGTCAAGAGGCACTTAACAAAAATCAAGTGAAATAGAGAGATCCTCTATACTATTATTTGTTCTATTGAATATATGGAAATGGGTTTGTGCTCCTTGAGATTGGTGTCTCTAAATAGAGGGGTTGGTGCTCCTTGAGTCGGTGCTCAGAAATCAGCCTTTGAGGCTTTGTCAAAATAAATTATTGAAATGAAAGCCTAAAAAAGGAAGCAGGTTCAGGAGTGGTTTTTCTACCCCAGGAGGGTTTTCCACTTGGCATATCTTGTGTCTATTGTGTCTTTGTGACTCTTTTGCTTCAGTACTTTACTGCTTTAAAATGCAATGTTAGATTACTCATTTTAGTTTATATGATTACATTTGATTACATGAATGACACTATCATTGAAAAATGAGAATATATGTATGGCTCTTTTCAGTTTCATTTTAAAATGTTTAAGAAGTTATAAACACTGATTCACCCCCCCCCTCTTAGTGTATTTTCACTCCAACACTCTGGACTAGTCCCTCTACCACCAGATGTACCAAGATCTCTCAGATCTCTCCATGGAGGCTGAGTCACATCTGTGCTAGCAATCTTGGAATGAGTCCTACCGGATCGAGACTCTACATAACTAACTCTCCACTCAGAGGGAACTACATCATGGTATCAACCTCTATAAAAATCTGCCTCTCTACCCACACGGAGAACCTCTCTCATATAATCACCCATGGTGGTACCATATGCTAATCTCTATAAACTCTTTGCAATAGTCTGTGCCTACTCTGCAACCTATCTGGCTACATCTCACTTTGTTGTCAAAGAAGCAATTTGTGCCTATGCATTTTCCAACTATCCTTGTACCTACGCAAGATTCTATGAATGAGCTTGGGCCTATGTCTACATATGAGTCTGTCTACACCAAAAAACCTTGAGCCTATACCAACTGCCCCTATAGAGTCTGTACCTGCACCTGTAAAATCATAATATGAGTCTATTGATGCTATGATGGTACCCCAATATGCACACACTACTCAAAAGGAGCTACCAGTGATCGCCTCTTACAAGGCACCATAAAATCCTACACATATATGTCACCACCACCTCCTCCATCACCACCACAATCGTCATCCTCCTCCTCCTCATCATCTCCCTCATCATAATCACCACCACCTCCTCCATCACCACCGTCATCATCTCCCTCCTCGTCATCACTACCCTCCTCCTCCAAAGGTAAGGGGACTAGCTCATCAGGAACAATAATCCATGGAAAGGGATGTAGAGCCATACACTCTGCATAATGTGTTGTGATAGGTGCCTCGGTAATATCCAGATGAATATCCTAGACTAAAGGCTATAGAGCCTGGTACTCCTAAACAACAACATCATATGAGAGACAGGGTCCCCAATCTACAGAATCTATCTAACGAAGGCCATAATGGGAAACACCCTAGCGCATGCCCTATACAATAGCATACTGCCTGAGCACCCTCCTAAATAAAAATCTCTCTAGCACCCAATGAGTCTGACCAATCAGTAGCAATGACTAAGAGAGATAAGGCATCTAAATATCATCATCATCCCAGTGCTTGCAGTCTAGATAAGGCTGCCATGTGATAAGCTCGACATCATCCAACACTCTCCTCCAATGCTTTAACTTACCCAGTCTAGGTGGAGTAAGACTACCTGCATAAATGTGCACATATGGCCTCATGGCTAGCCGCTGTCTCACCATCACTAGACGCGTAACAACTATATGTTCCCACATCCACACCTATAATAAAGTAACCCCTATGGACAGACTATGACCTCAGAGGTAGACAATCGAATGTAAATCGTGATAAAGATGGGAAAGCATACACACACCCCATGCATATTTGGTACCATGCACAATCATACTCTCCAATGTATGACTCCAACCAACGTAAAGTCCCTTTGACCTATGATCAGGACAAAGGAATCCTCCAATAAAACCAACAAGTACTGAAGTCAGGGTAGCATAGGCATCCACCATCTCATGCAATGAAATCTCGTACCCACAAATATGATCATCTTGAAATACTTTGTGGAGAGCATCAGTCCCACCCTACTCTATAGAATCATATAACACAAGGTCACCAAAAAATGGAATCCTCAAAATCCACCATACATCCTCAGGAATGATGGTCATCTCGCCAGTAGGAAGGTGGAAGATATTATGCTCGCTATGCCACCTCTCTCTTAGGGCTGTTAGGAGACCTCGATTAATCCTAATCTAGGGAATATATAAGAGAGAGGACAAACCACAATGTGTAATCACTACTATCTTAGGCTGCACTAGTTGTAGTATCAAATCAAAAGTCCTAGGAAACCGCTCATGAATCTGGAGGTTTGTCAATGCCTCCTATCATCACAAAATATTGGAAGCTAGTAATCTTTGTCAATTCATCAAACATTAATCAGCCTATGAAATCTAAATAGCTCTGGTGAGACTTTGATCAAATCTCATGAGCAACCATCGATCAACCTCACATATCATGAGGTCAATCATCAAATCTTAAAAATTGTACCTCACCTATCATGAGGTATATCAATCAACCTATAATTATTCCTCGCCTATCATGAGGTTAATTATCATCAATCAATCATCAACCTCTCCTATCATGAGATTAAACATCATCTACTATACTAAGATCATCAATCATATCAAACCAACAACTGACATGATTGACAATCAAAAATATCAAGGACAAATTTGACAAAATACATCATTCTGACTTAGATGCACCAAAATAGAGTTTTGATGCGCCGCAATAGTCAATGCACCATTAAAATGACTCGATGCGCTAAAAGATTCAATGCACCATTTCAGCAGGTCAACACACCACTTTAGGTGGTCAATGCACTAAATCACTAGATGCACCATTTCATCTAACATACGTGCTTCAAAATCTACCGTATGCGCTATATCATTCGATACGCTACTTTAGCATGTCTATGCGCTAAACGATCTGACCTAGGCACTAAATTTATCCATGTGCTAATCTAACCCATCAACGCGCTAAAAAACTTGACCTATGCACTATTCTAATCTACGTGCTAAAACAAAAGTGCTACGCACTACTGCAGACTATGAATGCGCTAAATTTTTTTGAAAATTTAAAAGCCGAATTAAACACATAAAAGCAAAAAACACAAAAAAACAAGGAGGTTCATGGCTATGTACCAGAGGTCCATAGGTGGTCGGGCAGTTGTGTCGATGCACGTGCTCGAAATGGTGAGTGTGGTAAGGGATTGGCATTTTGCTCCAAATAGCTCAAAATCACTCTCTCTCTCAAATTTGAAAACTTCAATTGCACAAATGAATTGTAATCCACACCTTTTTAACTTTTAATAGACTGACTAAAGGGGATTTTAATGAGATTTATTTATTTTATTTATTGGAGGATTAATTCTTACTTCATTACAGGGGCATTTCATAACTCTGTGTCGGGAGATAAATTATTTCATCATCAAACCTTTATCAATCATTAGAAAATCATAAAAAAAAAAAATTGAAAAAAATTCCAAAAATCCAAAAAAATCCAAAAATCATCAATTTATCTCCCGAGGGGGCATATATCCATCATCATAGCAAAATCAACATCTAGGGCATATCTGAATTTTTTTCATCGATACTAGCAACAACAACAAATTTTTCTTTAAAGCAATGAGTAAACACATCACTTCAAAGAGGGGAAAAATGTATACACCTAAAAATGGTCTGGATAATCTAATTAATTAAATATGATTTATTTGATTAATTAACCTTTAATTCTTCTACTATTAAATAAATAGAAATATTTATTTATATAGTTCATTATTTAATTCTTCTATCTTTATTATATTATTCCTTCTTAATTAAATAAACAAATTTAATACTTTGTTTTATTTAATTATCATTATTATTTTCTTCTATCAATTATCATATTTCTTCCACATTTATTTAATAAACATAGACTTCTATATTTTTTGTTTTATTAAATTAAATATCTTCTTTTCCTAAATTGAATAAATCTAAATATTCAATTGAAAAATATTCTATAACTAATCATATCCACCTACCAAATTAGATTTGAAATGGCTAATTTAATTCATCTCAACCTTCACGGGAAAATTTCGAGACAAATTGGAGACAAATTTGTAGGAAACTCCTTCATCTTCTTCCATGGATTTTTTCCTATCATCTGGTCAATTGTTTCTGTGGGGAGGAACAATCTCCATAATCAGCTCAAAATCCTTCATCCTTCACCATTGAATCCTCAAGATTGATTCTAGACCTTTGCTGTGTTGCCCCTTCACAAATATGCTATCAGGAATCTATAAATACAACCCCTCTCTACAGGAAAATGATCGAAATTTGTGCAAACTTACTTTGTATGAATAGCGATTGAGCAAACAATCATTTAGAAATAACATTTTATCATTTAGCAATAAAATTAATCATAGCATTTTAGTATAGAATCATTTAGCTGCATCATAATTTACTGTAGCTTCTTTTATCAAGTTTCATGTCAATTTAGATTACAATATCATCAATATCATTTAATTATCATATAGGAATTGGCATTTTAATAGTCACAATGCTTACCAAATCTGAGAGCCCTATGATTTAATATATCTTTGGAGATAGAGAGAAATATGATGCTTTCAAGAGTTTTATTGTTTTAATTAGATTAATATTTGTTGACTCTCATGAAATATTAATTAGATTAATATTTTTGGAGATAGAGAGTAATATGACACTTTGAAAATAAGATTGTCACAAATTTCAAATTCCTCGAACATGAAAAGAGGGTTCGAATTGATTAACCACTTTACCCCACCCACACTTGGAGGATCTTTATTGTTTTCCTTAGTAGCACATGCAATTTTATTAAAAATATCATCAAATTTGAAGGTCTCATATTCAGGGGTGGAAAGGTAACCTGACCCTTGATCTTCACTGGCAGAACTATAAGGGGGTAAATCATCCATAAGAATAGATTGAGTGAACTGAAAAGTAGGGGTATCCCATTCTCGTGGTGTTGAGTCCTCATCATCACTGGATGAGCTGAGATCATCTTCTGATTCAATTGTAGTGTTTAGACTATATGTCTAGGCATACCAACACCGATCCTCTTCCTTTATATCTTTGCTCCTCTTAGGCAAGAATTGCACATTGTTCAATATTTTCAAATTCATTCTCTCAGCAGTAGGACGGGGAAGATTGGTAGCCATTGGGAACCTAGAGAGGCTATGGGCAAGTGGTGGGTGATTAACAATAGGCTGGGTAATATAGTCAAATCTCCATTTTCTCATGGCAATTAGGTTGTTCTCAATGTTTACTACTTTGATTTGGGCTTGTTCAATCCCAAAGAATTTATCTCTTTTTAGCACGAGTTGGACATCAGGATCAAGAGCATAAGTGAATACATGGAATTGGATTATTTTTCTTAGTTGTTCTAGTGTAGGAATCTACCGAAGAGATTGATTGAATCGATAAACAAACTACCTCATAGGCTCATGCCTATTCTTCACAATTCTGAAAAACATTGTAAGTAGAGTAGCGACATTGACAAGACTTTGGAAATGTTGCAATTTTTTTGTGTGTAAAACATCCCAGCCAGTTATACAACCCTTCTCTAATCCCTTGAACCATTCTGCTACCTTTTTTATTAGACTGCCAATAAATATCTTGACAAATATGTCCTCTTGAATTCCCAAATTTTTGCTTACTGTAGTCATAGCCATAACATGTTCTTCCAGATCTTGGGCATCACTACCAGAGAATTTTTGGAATCTTTTCCTTGAACCACTAGTAGGTCATTGCATTTTGATAAGGTGAAAGGTCCAATATGGTTACCCCATGGAACAAAATCCATGATATTTAGAGTCGCCAAATCCTATCAAAGTAAAGAAGGGGGACCCCAAGCTATTGCCTAGGTAGCAGTTAAGCTGGAGGGTGCTGATTCAGATGTTGATTTGGAGGTTGATTTGGGCATGGATTAGGATGGTGGGGTGGGTTATCATAATACTCAAAGATCAACCTTGGGGGGCATTCAACCACTATTACAGGTTGGCGACGGGTTCACTCTTCTTCCTCTTCCAAGACGTAATTAACTCGCATATATTTTGCTGCACTTTTCCTGTAGCTCTAAGCAAGCATATTTAATTGTAATATGATATCCTCTTTCTCCACTTGCATCCAATCTAATTTAGGTTGAAGTACGAGAAACACATCATTATGGGGAAGTACAATCTTGCTGCATGACACAAAAGCAACTTGTCAGAAATTACAATCTTTTTCCCCAACGGAGTCACCAAAAATATGTTAACGAATTAATTCACCCTTGATAAATATGCCTATAATAAATAACTCTCTTGCCTGATAAGCACTAATGCCAAGCTGCTAACAACTCTAGAAAGACCTCAATTGCATTTGTGGCTTTCCTTTGAATTGAGAGGTACAAATCCCTCATATGATTTTAATGGGTAATAAATGTGCTTTTAACCAGAAAGCAATAAAGGTGATAAACATTAGCCCATAAGAATGTTGCTAATGTGAAATGAATTCTAAAAGATCATTAATCAATTAGCTCACAAACTATGTTGACTAATGATGAATGCGACTGTAAATAGAAAGAGAGACTCCATGATTGCAATAGATGAAAAAAATGCAACTAAATAGATTTCACATAGAAAATATATCCTATTTACTCACATGACTCACAGGTCAGTACGATCAACATTACATTCAACTCACAACTCACAACTTATGAGTTATTGCAATCAAAAAGTAAATGAAACTCATAGAAAATTAAATGTTCCTCCCTTGACTACAACCCAATTTATTCTCCAGGAATCAAACTCTTCTTGAATGATTCTTTACCCAGGTATAGGGGTCGTATTCCTCTCTTTGATGGTTACCCATCGGTTGCAACAACGCTTTATTTCCACCTAACTATCCATCTTGAAAATCGATGACTGGGAAATAATAAATAGCCGAAATGATTACATCGCTAATGATAAGACTTCAAGTGATTCTCAAGAATTTGTTGATTAAAATCCTACCCTGTGGCCACCAATTCTTGAGCAATTTGCATGCTTCACAATTTAAGCATTAAACAACTGTTGTAGAGGTGCAATTGAAACACATGTGCAAGATTTCTAGCAAGATGATCAATTGGGAATATAACTCAAATCCCAATCATATCAATAATTAATACCAACTGCATTGCCATCCTATCACCTTGATCATCCTCAACTCAAATGTCTTTCCAACCTTCTATAAATTCAACAGGCACCACCTCACTTCACCAACTTGAAGTGTCAAACATGGTGAGTAATTAGAGCGACAAAGTGTCCATGAATGACTTCATTGTCATTGAAGAGATTGAATGCAACCCCATCTTAGGGAATTTATCTGACTAGTTAAAAGAGGTCTTCATTATCCAGAGTGAAGTTGAAGAGGAGGTACTATGTGACATACTGGGAGAAGCATTTTTGAACCAAGTGCATGTGCACAATACAACGCTCCTAGAGCATTTTGTGTACACTTTAATCCACACCTCTGGGCATCATGACTGGGGAATGAGATCAGCAGAGTGACTGGTTCGACCAAAGTTTCTCCACTGAGTGAATGCAGATATTGCTAGCCTCAGTTGTAACTACCCATGAAGCGGACTGGTGGGCGATGCCATTTGCATTGTGACCGTGACACAAAATGAAGCCATCAAAGAAGCAACGATCCTTCTCCGCACGGGGCTAGTGAGAAACAACATGGGGCTATTTGCCCAATTTTCGTAGTCTCATGATAACCTTCTATCACTTTCCCAAATAAAACACCTTCAGGTGGTGGTGGAAGCGATTCGTGTGCTGATGTTTTCCCTTTGTGCATGAAGAAATCATTGTTTTGATACTATCTAGCCCCTTTTTGTAATTGATAGAGAATTTTGTATTTCCACCTGTATATATATAATAAAATATATCATTTTGTATCTCTGGTTTCACCTCTCTTTTTATGAACAATTTTGTCTTTGATTTTGGTTTAATTCGTTATATTTGAATGGAATCTATTTATTAATTTTTGCATAAATGGCTTGTCATTTTTTGGAATGCACCTAAATAAAATAAACTGTACTTCAATGGTAATATGGATGGAGTGGGTTTTCCTACAAGTGTATCTATAATAGGCTTGATACATGGATAGCCTCACTTGGAGATCATCTACCTAGCCTTATCCACCAAGAGGCCTAGTTTTATTCTACCCCATCAAGGACCCTTGGGTTCTTTTGATCATAAGTATCTATAGCCTCAACCTACCCTTGATCCTAGCTCGATTCCTAATCCTAATCCTATCACTACACTTATGCATGCGATTCTACCTACACCTTAGGTACCTCATTCTACCTCCTTTTCCTCTGAAAATCTACCTAGGTATCCTTAATTTGATCATGCACCTCTACTTTGTGTAAAATAATTAGTGTTAGTAACCTCTACTATGTCTAGTAGGCCCTATAATATGTAGTAGTACCTACATCTGCTGCATCTTCTTGAGGGTCCCATCACACCCTCACTAAGTGCCTTCAACTAACCCATTCCAATTGCAAATCCAATCATATTCCATACTCATTATCCACCCTTAACACACATATAAACATGTGTTCATTTTTTGCTAGAATTCCCTATCATAGTCTAAACTATCTCTAGAGTTTATCTAGTTTGTACCTCTTGATCAACTAATGATTCTTCTTAATGATGTAGTAGGGTATTTAGATGAAATCGAAATATAATTTATCTAGTGGACACTCCTCACATCCCCATCACGGTATCTATAACCACCTTTTCAAACACATCCATGACCTTCCTCTAGTAGGTTAGGTCCCCCAAATTTCTATACCTCAATCTCCCTCCATTTGTGAATATATGGCTTATCCTCTTCTTTCTTAGATCTATCTCTAATTAGCCTAATCATTGCTATATGCTATTGAGATGAAATATGTAGGAGTCTGACTAAATGAATGCTTCATTCATCCATGTAGGTAGCTATGTGAAAATCTCTATAGATATGCACCAAGTTGCATGAACCCTATGCAAACTCTCTACCAATTTCTCTCATGTCCACATATTAGGTCATTAGGTCAATAAGGAAGAGTCAAATCATCTTGTCAGGTAACAAGATGCCACTGACAAGGGCTTCCAAGACAAGTGGAAGATCCTCCACTAGACACACACATCCATTTCAAGTGAAAAAATCATGCGAGGTAGGTCACTCCTCCTAAACAATCTCTATAGTGACTCCTTAAGAATCTCACCTTGATAGGAAACTATGTGCCCATGGATTGGGATACATAATATTTTCCAAATGTCCTCTAGTGTGAAACTAATATAGCCTATAAAAAGGAAGAATGTGTTTGTCTCACTATTCTACCTCTCCACCAAATTATCAACATCAATTTGTGAGCTCTAATCTATGACATTCACATGATATACCATAACTTACACCACCCTAAACATTCATAGTACATCTTATCAAATTATGCTATTAGCCACAACACATGTGACCATATCTCTCAAGTAGTCTATGATAATAACTACTATTACATCTAACCAAATACATGTCAAATTATTTCAAAAATTCATCCTAATCTATTCTTATATTCTTGCACTACGCTATGCACAAATATAATAAACCAATAAAACACATACATCTCACTATGCATGCCTCCCAATAAATATATAATATTTTAAAAAAATGTATATACCACTTATCCATGTATGCACCAATATTAGTTATGTTCCAAGATTTCTTCATGCACCACTTTCTATACACAAATTATTCTTTTGGTGCATATACTGAAACAATTCACATACATCACATAGTCCAATGCACATGCTGTATTTTTTTGTGCATGCCAAAGTATGAATTTCATAGTTTTGTACACACGCTTTCTTAATTTTCTACCCCCATTAATGTTAATAAATTTATCCTAAACTTATTTTTTCCTATGTGTACTAGTGTTCTTGCCTCTACTAGTTATCTATATTGCCTCATTCACTCCACTCGGTGATGATCTAAAGCCATGCTTTCCATCTATTATTGTTTATTCTACAAGATTAAAAGGTATGTTATATAACTACAACATGTTTTTAAATAATAGATGGTACTTGATAACTTGTTTTATGTTTTCATTATTAATATATGTACTTTTTCAATTTTAGCAACTATAAATTGTTATTATCCGATCTTGAATATTTAAAAGAACTTTAAAAAGTGGTTCTTCTTACATAATGTCTTGAAAATTAGGAATTATGTGTGAATGCAACCTTAACTTGATAAGGTAGACAACTTAGTTATGTTTTGGAAGGGATTAAAATATGATATAATTAAGAAAACAATAATTTCATGAATTATTTTGAAAATAAACATGAGTAAATTATGGTGGTAGTAATATAAAACAAATGGTTGGCTATCTATTTTTTTATGAATGAAATGAGTTGGAAATTGTAATATATAAAACTATGTGAAGAATTATATCTAAAATAATAGATAAAATGATGAGCTTGGTAGGAATGAATAGGACATGTATATGACTTCTTGTGTTATTTTGTTCATGTGTAAATAATTATATTTAAATTTATTTGAATTGTAAAAATAAATGTAAACCATTGGGTTGATGTATGAGTTTGGTGGAGGTAAGTGTAATTTATGTAATAAGTAATTTTAGTAGTATAATATGATAAAACATGTGAAAGTTTAACATGTGTTATGTGAATTCTAGAAAATTATGTGATTATGTGTCAAGTTATGCTATAGGGTATCCAATTTGGGATAAGGGTATTGTGGATGCCATGTATAATCCACATATGATTTTTTTTATGATAAATATTTGTGTAGATAATTATGCTTATTTTTATTGATTAATTTATGTTTTGGTGTATGTCTTATAAAGGTAAATGTGTGAGTCACCCTCCATGTTCTCACATTTTACAATGTTAGTGTCTCCCTTAACGCGAATTTTTTCTCAATATTGAGAGCTCACTAATGAAACTAGGAGTCAAGATAAAAGAGACCTTCATAGAAAGGATCCTCCATGTTTTGTCCTAGATTATTTTCCACACAATTTCCACTCACTAAATGGGTGGAATTCATCTCACTCACCCTCATCATTAGCCTTCAAATTTCCAAATTTATCCTATATCATATCATCTACTGATATAGAATCCCCTCCACTATCATTATTGAAAATGGTAAACCCTTCAAAAACAAGCATGTGCAACATATTTGTGAGAAATTCCACATCCAACATAGTTGGTCCACTCAGGAAACTAATAAAAGCTTAAAATCCTCAAGAAAGTTGTTAATAACACTAGTCATGACTAAAATATCCACCTAAATATTTCCCTCTAGGCTTACTGCATTAGTATTTGTACCCCTACCAATGCAATTCCATACTCACTAGTTTATGGTGCCAAACCTATCTTTCTTATAGAAGTTGAACTCCCATCTCTATTGTATTTTATTAAAAAATATTATCAATGATGAGGAGTATTGAGTTGCATGCCTAAGTCAGTTAGAGCTTCTTGATGAATGATGCCTCAATGCCTACAACCATCTCCAAGCCTATCAAAACATATTAAGAATTTACAAAAATAAAATTATGTCTCACCAATTCCAACTTGGTGATCATGTACTCAAGGAAAATCAATGAATCCAACATGATAAAAAAAATAAAGGTAAGTTTGAGGCTAATTGGTTGGGTCCTTATGTCATTACAACAAAATATGGCTCTGGAGCATATCAGTTGGCTACCCCTGATGGTGTACCTCTGGATGCACCTATCAAAATCATCCAACTCAAAAGGTTTTACTCCTAATTCAGCTAAGTTATCCCACCTTTCAAAAAATAGAAAAATCTAAAAAATAAAATAAAATAAAAATTCTACAAAAATAGTAAAGAGAAATAAGTTGTCCTATGGTGAAAACCACCGTTGGTGGTGCCTTGGATAAGTGAAGGTGGTGAAAACCTAGAAACAAGCACCATTCATAGTTGAAAAAATCATTATCTAGCTCATCTTCCTTTATCTACGAGTCTTCATACATTCAATTATCACCCCTTGTCACCTAATACTATCCATTCTCATTTTTAGTAATAACCCATTCCCCATCCATCTCATGGTATATAGGGTTGAGCATTTGACGAGTCAAATTAACTATCCTAATTCTTGAGCTTCATGCATTTATCTTAGAGTGCACCTCCCAATCTTGATACACTCTTAACAATTGAGGTCCTTTCCTAGATGACTTTGTGTTTACTGCCATTAGCTATATATGGTATCCATAGTGTGCATAGTGTCAATCTTGTGTCATCATTTAGGTCCATAATTGTATATATTTATTACTAGGTTGCATCCTTGTGTCTATTGTTTTTCCAATCATCCCCTATCAAGCTCACACCTCAAAAAAATACATTAGTCCCCTTTGGTCTTAGGAATCTTGACCATCCATTTCCATAGGAATCCTAGGTCTTATCCATCCATTTTTTGGTCTTCACAAGATATATTGTTCCTCATATCAAACCACATTATTCTTCCTTTTGTCCTTATAGAGATGGATGTTTGAGATCTCTTGTTATTTTTGGGGTGCTTTTGAATCTTATTTTATCTTTCTTTGAGCTTCCTACTCCATCTACTCAAGGTTTCCATGATCCATCATACTGTGGTGTACTTTGACTAGTCGAATAGGGACAAATATTGGATTTTTAATTATGTTTTCCTAGTTACCTCATGTTGTACCCACCAAGATTTGTTATGATCTTGTGTTACACTAGGTCATCATTTTGTGCTTGTGTTTTTCCAACATTGGACCTACCAAAGACCTTTGTGACTTTGTGAGGTGTTGAAATAACCTATTTGTTTGTTGGGTCAGTTAAATGCATGCAATATGAAGTCACCTCAGTTCCTCATATTACCTTGGTGCATAGTATTCCATGCTAAATCAAATTAAGTGCTCACTTCATGGTAGTGTATTATATGATGCTAAATTTCTCAAGTTTGTTTCTCATCCTACCACCCACCATACCTATTGACCTACCTTTCTTATTCACTACTACCCTCCCTTTCCTAATCACAATTTTGGGAATGTGCAAATGTGTCCCTCTTTCATCCCCTCCTGTTGGGTTTGGTATTTTATTGCTTGATACACTATGGTTTCCCCATGATGCGCCCCCATATTTATTTCCATTGCATTAAGTTGTTTAGAATTTGTTATTCTAAGCATCTTTTATCATTTTCATAATCATTTAGATTGCATTAAGTTGTTTAGAATTTCTTATTCTACGCATCTTTTCTCATTTTCATAATCATTTAGATTTCATTAAGTTGTTTAGAATTCATTATTCTAAGAATATTTTCTCATTTTTCATTACCATCATCCATTGCATTAAGTTGTTTAGGATTTTTTATTCTAAGAATATTTTCTCATTATCATTATCATTTAGATTATATTAAGTTGTTTATAATTTATCATTCTAAGCATCTTTTCTCATTTTTATTATCATTTATATTGCACTAATTTGTTTAGGATTTTTTATTTTAAGAATATTTTGCCATTTTCATTATCATTTAGGTTGTATTAGGTTTCCTAGGATTTTTTATTCTAAATAATTGTTCATTCTCTCCATCATGTAGTATTATTTTTCTTTTAGGTTTACCCATTAGATTTAGTTGCACCACACATTATCCATTTATATTTATCATACATCTACCACATAGATCAATAACTAATATGCATTCATCATCATCACATGCCATCAATAAGTATCATAAATCATCACATTCATTAGGTTTCATATAGATACATGCACATCCACCCTGCATGACACGTGTTAGTACACATCATGTCTGTATAACACACATATATCCACATCTTGAATCATCAATCATCAGTCTACAATCACTAATAAAATCATGTGCATCATCATATCATCTACTCATAAATACATATAATCACATCACATCACATCACATATATCATCCATCAATACCATAATCAATACACATCATCATCAAATAAATCAATGTCCATCCATAAATCACATCAAAGTCCATAATAAGTCAATGTTCATCATAATAAAATACATCGCATATATATGCATAGTCCATGTCCATCAATAATCAATGTCACAAATACATACATAATCATGTCACCGCTTGTACACATGACTCATCAAAAATAATAAAAAACCTATGTGTCAACAAAAACTACCAACCCCACCTTCATCTCACCTATCCACTACTCCCTACATTTGAATATGTGGGGATGGTAGCACTCCCCAAATGCTGCCAGCCTTGCTCCTCCTTGGCCTCCCCTAGGTGGCCCCATGGATCTACTTCACTTAGATTTTGATTACAGTGATCGAGAACAACTCCTTGATATCTCTACCTTCAAGAAGGTCAACCCCCTCTCTGCCATTGGTACAACCCCAATGTATAGGTCTTGATAGTACTAGGCCTCCCTGTTCACTTGAGCATACTAGAATGCAAGCTCACACATCTTGACCCTTCCACCTTATGCCCTGGAAATATCTCTCACTTGTTGGTACTTGTCCCTATCACCCTGTAGCCTCATCCTCTCTAGATCCCAAGCATCTCGAGCTAATTGAATGCTATCCCTCTTTGAGGTCAATGTTTGCACCTCCCCCTACAATATGCTCACTCAGGCTTGTAACCTATCCTCCTCCACTTATAGGTATCTCGCTCAACTGCCATAGTGGAAAGATCCTCCTAGCTCTATTGGAGCTGAACCTATATTGCGACTACCATTCTCTCTGCCACCACTAATCGACCCTCCAATTCCTCCCCATTTGCTCTACTTTGTATTGGTGGTATCACATCCTCCAATGGAGGAATTCTAGGATATCTCTCTACCTCTACATTGACATCCACATCCATACCATCCCTCTACTCCTCCTCTTCTCCATCTCCCCTCACCTCCCCACTACTCAAAGCAATCACCTACTCCTCTACTATCTCCCCAATCATGGTGTCCTCTCCATCCTCTATCTCATCATGGATCAACCTCTAGTAAGCCTTGTTGTGTAACTCTTAGTACCACAATCCCCATATCCAGCTAAATACCATCAAATCCTCCACCTCCCTCTCCACCCTCTAGCCTATCAACCATGTCACTATGATGTGATCCCAATCCCATATCTAGAGCAGGGTGATGTGTTGAAATTCTACCACCCTTATAACACACCATATGCAGGTCTATTTATAACTATGCAAGCACACAAGGTTCCAATGTATATCTCGTCTGCCAACTAACCATCTTAGCTACCACCTCTCCTACTGCCAGGTTGAAGAATTTTCATTCCTATTTGATAGGAGCACCCCAATGATCAAACGACACATGTATATTGGCACACTGGACACTAGATATAAACACCTATCGATGTCCAAAGATATCCCCTTGGTTGATATGCTAATAGTCTTGAAGAGCCTCTCCATGAGCACCGGCATTTTAGCGCTTGATGCCATCACCCGTTATCCCCTTATGGGATCCACCATACATCCTCCAATGTAATCATATCCCTTGTAGGGAGATGGAAGGTGATAGTGTCAAAACTTCATCGCTCTGCTAGCGCTATCAATAGTGGTTGATACCCCCAAATGTTCAGCGTCTATGCCAAATGTCCTAATCTATATACGCAAAAAATTTCTCAATCATCCTCATCAAATTGGGTGAACAACTATAGTATTTCTGACCATCTCTCCTGTGTCCATAGGCTCTCCATGACCTACACCCATCTAATCCAACATGATAGTGTTCTATCTTTTCATTTTTGTTTTTATTCTTCTATCTCTTTTGGTGGATCCACCCTTCAAGCATATCCACCTATCCCTCATGGATTCACCCATATGATGCATCCAACCTTCCTCTCATGTATCCACCCTTTGGGTGCATCCATCTATCCTTTGGTGGATCCACTTGTTCAAGGTGTATCTACCCCTCCTCCATAGATATTCCCTTGAGTTGTATCCACCTCTCCTCTAGATCTTCTCATCATCTATGGATCCACCCCTTGGGTGCATCCACCTATCCTCTGGTAGATATTCTTGTTTATGACACATCCACCCATCCTTTATGGATCAACCCATTAGGCATGTCTTCCTATCCTTTGGCAGATCTACCTATTCACAACACATCAACCCATCCTCCATGAATCTTCTTGTTGGGAACATTTTCCCATCCTCTGGTAGATTTGCCTATTTCACATGCATTCACCCATCCTCTGGAGGATCCACCTATCTACAAAAAATCCACCCCTTTTCACATTCACTTCAGTTTCGACACATCTACTTGAACTGAGGGACATCCACCCTATCGGGTTGGGTGGATCCGCTCCCCCATATATTTTCCACTTGTTATAAATAAAACAAATTCAAAGTACAAGGTCAAGCTGAGTAAGTGTACTTGGCCACCTCGACCTCCCCATTGTGCTAGCGCTCACACTCAGTCCACACGATGAATGATTACTCGTCCACATGCCATTTTCTTGCTCGTTTGCTTCTTAATTATTCACTTGATCTCTTAAGTTTTTAGGTAAAAATGAATAGTAATTCTCCCCTAATTACTATTTATAGCAACCCTAATCACCATTTTTCTCTCATTTCTTCCTTATATCTCCATTTTCTTCCATTCCTTCACCATTCTTCCTCATTTTCTCCCACCAATCTACTGTTATTCCCTTTTTCCCTCTTTTGAGAGGTCACTTGAGCCCCTTTTCTCAACCATCCTCTTGAGGGGGCATCACTCCCTCCATATCTCTTTTTCTTCTACTTCTTCTATCTCCTCCATGTTGGGGCATCTTTTCATCTAGTCCTTTCGTTGAGTCAACTATATTTTTTTATTCTTTTTTGAAACATTGTTAATTCTAATGTATTTCAAAGAGGGGAAAAATGTAGACACCTAAAATTAACCACTCATATTTGGTCAATTTTATCCCATATTTCATCTAATCCCCCATCATCTACACTAATTAAATAATATTCTATTATTTAATTAATATTTCCTATTTATCTCCTAATTCTTCCTAAGACTTAAGGTAATTAATTAATTTAATTTCTTATCATAAATTTATCCCCTTTCATCCCTTAATTAAATAAATATTTGTATTTATTGTTTATTTTCTCATCACATTTCCTCACATGAATTAAATAAAAATTATTTAATTCCCCATTTTCTCTCTCTCAATGTCCCATCCTCCATATTTTCCCATTTTCCCACTAACCATGGTTTTAATCTTAATCACTCACCGAATCCCTCCCCTAATCATTTGCATATTCCTAATCTTAGGATTAGGAAAAGGTTAATCCCTTTCCATTTATTTCCTATCCACCTAGCCACTCCCCTCATTAATATTTCCTCTTTTTGGAAAGATCCCATGTCCTTTAGGTACATGGGTATTTCTTCCAAAAGTACCCAAAGGAATTTTAAATTCCTTTATTCCCTTGTCATACATTGGGAGTGTAGGACAAAAAAGGACTTTATGATCTTGATCCTCCCCATCCTCTCATAGTACCTTTTAATGTACCATCTCCCTCTCAAACCCTCACATTATGACACTTATCACAATCTTGGGGCTTGAGAGATCATATCCCTCACATATCCCCTCATGATTCCGCTTGGAAACATCTTATGAGGTGAGATGTCTCAACCATTCCTAGCCCTTGATCCTTAGCTAATCAATCCTATCCCTCTATCCATCATTCCTCTCTTCATATGCCAAAATTTAGCCATTTTTGAGGATCCTATAATCTTGAGCAATTTAGTAATATTATGCTATTGATTTTTCACCAAGCACACATCCAAATTGACCATCCAGGGGAAATATAAACATCGAGAGCTTTGACTTACTAGGTTTTCATTGAAATCCATGGAGGTTTGAGTTCTCTTTGCCCTATTCGACTGGTTCTTTGAGTTTTGTGTTTTGTTTGGGTTTTATTATAATTTTCATTCACGTTTGAACATAATTTTAATTAAACTTAGGTATGAATTGATTGTTCAACTTTGTCACCAATCTATCTCATATTGTGATTCTTTCTTTTCCTCTCCTATTTCTATCCACTTTAACTTCCTTCCACAAAATAGTAGCATGTCCTTTCAACTTAAAATTTTCAAATATGACCCTTGTCAAATCTTCAATTTCCTCATACTCAAAGTATTCTTCAATATAATTAATCCAATTAATCAATTTCTTAGGATTCAAATTACCATCATAATTACATGCAGATTATAAATTATCTCACAAGCTGACACAATATTATTACAATATTACGTGCAAGATATGGAAACTCAACTCAACTCCAAAATATCAAACTAGGGAATTAACTAACTATCTACCAACTATCTACTAAAATAATCCTTAATTGATTAAAAAATTCCTTACAAATGAATCCAAGAGATTCTTATACAGCAACTCCAAGCTCTAAGAATGATATGTATAAACCATAAGGTGTTCAAAAAGTTGATATCTTGTGAAACATGTAAGTTAGCCTAAATATGATGGTGAAGCTCCAAAAGATAATGAAATTCATTATGATTCCAATTGAAGGTTACTTTGGTCCCTTGATACCACAAGGCACATAAAGGTCTCACAAAATTTTCTTGATGAACTTTGTGTTGACCACAGTGCACTATAATATTCTAATAATGATAAATTTTTTGCAATTTGATTGAAGTATCCTAAAATTTGAATATATTATGCATGGGTTATTATAGATCTTTAGTTCCTTGTTAAGAGCTAAATTGAGGTTATGTGGTAAAATGCAGTTAGTTTCACCAATATTATCCTACATCAATAATTGAATAGCATACCCAAGTCACAACATCATCATATCATACGACACTATATTTTATAGTTTCTTACTATTTTATACATAAAATACATAATTTTTGAACTTTTAAAAAGTGAATAAAGCACCTAATTCCTAACATAATTAAGGGTTATAAAGCCACAATTTGGCCCCACATATTCCAATACACTCAATGGGTTAAGGTTGCAGAAAAACTAAAATATATTGGCCATACCATTATTATTTTATAAAATATTTACCTAGATGTATCAATTAATTAGACATAACCATTGATAGAAGAAAAAATATATAGTGATAACACCATGATGTAAGTCATATTGATCAAACACTTCCAAATTAAATATTTATAATGAAATGATGATCTTATTTTAGATGGGATAGGAGAGAAAATACCATGCTATAGAGGAGTGACAGTGCTTATCATGCCTCCAACTAGGGAATAGACCTCTTGATGACCTAGACATGCTTGGATGAAAAGACTTTAACACAAGATAAAAGTGGGATATGAAAGGACTATTTTAACATTATAATGAACTATTTTTTAAAAATAGAATGAAAAAACCACTTCAAATGATCATACACTTGGAAATACAGTAATAAGTGTTGTGTGCTCTCACAACATGCCTCGTTTTGCCCTTGGAAAAATGTGGACCCCTTTATTTTTTCCCCTTGCTTTGCTTCCTTGTCGCGCTGGTTTGTTTCTTTTGGAGGAAATAGTAAAATAAATGTCTTGTTTTGAAATGATCAGCTCCCAATTGCATTGGTGATCTCCTTAGCTTGGAATTTTGCAAATCTTAAGTTCCCTCAAAGTTTTATTTTTTATCCAGATTCCCAGGTTTTCGTGTGTCAAGTGTTGGTAGTCTAAGTGTAGTGCAAATTGTGGAAGGTTTGTGTTATGCCCAACATATTGTTTTACTCGGTAATCTATCACCCGCTCACTTTTGACCCAATAAATGTTTTCCCAAGTTTACATGCGTCAACATTCTTTTAGTTAAACCTGTAGACACTCAAAAATGTCTTGGTCTTCAAATATCATTTTCTTGCTTTAACTTGGTCTTCTTTCTTATGTAATTAAATAATTCTAATTATTTAATTATTGGTCACAATCCTCTATTAATTAAATAAATTTAATGATTTAATTAATTTATATCTTTATTCTCCTTTGATCAATTAAATAAATTTAATTACGTCGCTAACACCCTTTTCTTCAATAATTAAATAGATTATTATTTCTTTAATTAGTTGCCTTTCATTATTCGTCTATAGTCAAATAATAATAATAATAATATATCTATCTATTCATTAATCTTTTAATTCTTATATAGTTAAATAATTATCCAAAATTATTTAATTATCTCTCAACTATTCTCCCCTATTAAATAATTAATCTAAATTAATTATTTAATTCCCTTTCTCTATTTTCTTCTATTTAATTAAAATGGTTCCATAAATCATTTTAATTAAATGCCCACTTGCCTTTTCCTCAAATAAATAATTTATGCTCCACTTGTCCAGAGATTCTTTCTTCCTCCACTATCTCATTTTCGAATCTCAACCATTGATCGTCTCTAGGCTCTTTCTAATCTTGACTGTTCGTTTTGTAACCTCCACTCCTCTGTGTTGTATGTCTTATCGTCTGTCAATTTTGAAATCTTTCTAGAAGCTCAATCTGGAATATCTGTTCAAATGGATGTCTATAAAAGAAGCCTTCCTCCTCCATTTTTGATTTAACAACCACTTATCTCCAACTTTCTTGCTTACAATTTGTAGGTATTGGCACAATTTCAACTATAAATCTGAGGGCATATTTGCAAAAGAAGAATGAGGAGAGGTCCAATGGAAGTGAATCAATTTCAAACATGGGGAGTGCTTTCATTTTCCTTATGTTTTGATTGTTTTCTCTTGTTTTGGATTGGGTTTTGGCTTAGGAGTGTTGTGGTTGTCACTATAATCTAGGCTTGCTCATTTTAACCCATCTTACATCGGTGAACCTAATGTGAAGACAAGTTTTTGCAGGATCTGTACAATTTTTTTATTTGTTTTTGTATGTTTTCGTATGAAATGACACAACTGAGATGCACAATGATGCAACTGTGAAGAAACAACACATCTAATGAGAAGAACGACTCAACTACTTGGCGGGAAGTTGGATTTGAAAATGATGACACATCTATGAAAAAAAATGTCGCATTTGTGGGCGGGAGACAAGAATTAAAAATCATGATGCAACTGTCCTAGAATGATGCATTGCAATGATGCATTTGCAAACTGGAATAATGCAATTGCCCAATTAGGTATACAAATTTCTATTTCAGTTTTATTCAAAATTCTCTTTTTGGGTTTTCAAGTAGGTTAGGATTTTTGTGTGCTAACTGTTTCTTTTTAGCATGAGGCTTTGGAGCTAAGGAGTCTCACAATTTTTTTTTTTTCTTTAGAAACAACAAAAAAATTGAGCTAGATTTATTAGTTTAGGTTTAAGCGATTTTATTTTGTTTGTTTTCCACAAGTACAACTTGCATCAAGATCATAAAGGTAAAATGAACATACATATAACATTCATAAGGTTTTAAAATGAATAATTTTTTTAATTTTATCACTCATGGGTATTAAAATGAACATGCATAAAATGTCATTGGTTTAAAATTCGCAAGTGCTTGTTTCATCATAAGCAAAGGGGTTAAAATTTACAAGTGTCTTTTGTGTTTTGTGGTTTGCTTTGTGCCATTGCATGCGTATGCTCTCCTCTCATGCCACTTGGCGAGCTTGAGGATCAAAAGAATTCCCTTGGTATCATGCATAAGCATCCCCCACATTTGGATTTTAGAATTAAAAAGAACACCATGTGAGTGTGAGGCAAAGGCGTTGCATATGCTCTCTCCTTGCACTTCGTGCGATCTGGGAGATCAAAAACAACGTACTTCCTTGCTATTGTGTACCTTTTATTTTAGAGGGCCTTCCACCCCACTTTAAAAGGTGGGAACTATTGGCATATGGCTTCTAGTGTTGTCATTGATGGCAACCTAAAGTCATTCATCCGGTCCACAGTCTAGTATTGGTTCATACCGACAGAACAAAATGAAGAACAGGGCATCCGGTTAAACCTAAGTCTGTCAATCAATATGCATTATCTTCTTATCATTTTGTGTTGCGTATCTCAGGGAAGATAGTTGGGTATCTGTAATATCTTATTCTAGAGTTTTATGGCTACGCATTCACTAGTGTACAATCTAGGAGATCTAGTACACTAATTTTCTGATTATATGTGCTAGAAGGCCGACTTGGCAAAATTAGTCATTGCAGATGTTTAAGAAGTAATTTTTTAAATGGTTTTGTGTTCGAATATGTTTATTTGGGTCCTCACTATGCTTTAACCGACTATGGGTTGTGCGCATAAATAATTAGTGGTGGATTTAGCGAACAATTGAAATGTTTTATGTAAGCTGACATATGAATGATCAAATATTTGATAACATATACATATATGAGATCAGTAGTATCATTTTGAGAGAGCGAATGTGTAGTATGCAAAGTATATGAGTGTGTGGTGTGAAATTCAGAAGGATAGTGGTTTGAATTCATTTGCATGGATTTGTGTTGTGAATTGCAGAGAAGAGAAGAGTAGAGCAGAGCGAATAGAAGAATCATACAAAAGGTCCAGAATCTAATCCATGAGCCTAATCAAAATTGTAACTTGGCATAAGTAGATGCTACTACTTCAGTTCAACCCTTCAGATGGTTTTAATTTGAAATTTTGTAAGGTAATGAGCCTTTATATTGAGTAGTGAGCTCTAGGCAGTGTGCGTGAATGCAAGTGCATTCCCTTTTGTAAAACTTATATTTGAGTACTCAAATTATGGATTAACCTCCACCGTGGTTTTTCCCCTAGTAGGGTTTCCAAGTAAAAATAATTGTGTTATGGTTTTGTGGATGAATAATTTGTGTGTTTGCTTCTTTCTTTGGTTTAATGTTGAAATGGTTTAAATATCAGATTAATAAAGACTAGATTTGTGAAAAACTGATTCACCCTCCCCTCTCAGTGTTCCCTTGAGTCCAACAAATGGTATCAGAGTACCTGGTTCCTCAAAAGAAGTTTAGTAGCTTGAGGTGGATCTTGGAATTTGATGGAATCTGGTAGTATTCAACAATAACTTTTGGTGGCACTTGATGACCTTGATCAGTCAAAAATAGAAGTCCGAGAATTGAAATAAAATCTTAGGGATGCTAAGAAATTCATTCAGACATTGAAAGATTAGATTGTTAAATCTAGGGAAAAGAGGAAAGATCTCTGTGATCAGATTAAGCAGAAAGAAAGCGAAAACATGGACGATGCTCACCTGAATCAAACCTTGAAGAAAATAACTGAAGAATGTGAAAAGCTTGCCAAAAACAATGCTACCCTAAAGCATGAAATGGAATCTATGGTGATGAAGCTAACTAAGGAAATTGAAGAAAGAAAGAAGAATGAGGAGATTCTTGCCCAGTACTTAAAAGAAAGATCTGATGAATGCATAAGATAAAATAGATAATTCATTCAGTTAGAAAGTGAATTACAACAATCGAAAAACAATGAAGAAGAACTTGAAAAACAAATTATTATTCTTAGGGACGAAATTGCTACTGTAAATGAATACAAGGAGAATTTTAAGATTAGTTCTGTTAAATTTGATGAGATGACTCAAGGATAGAAGAATTCTAAAGACAAGCGAGGTCTTGGATATGAGAAAGGAGAAAGTTTCAGATCTGGACAAAGAAATTTTAGGCAAGGAAATCAGATGAACAAAGATGGAAGGTATCCAGTAAGATAACCTAATGCTCAAAAGTTTAATCGATACTATTATGCTTGCAATAAATTTGGTCATATGGCTGCTCATTGTAGAAGTAAAATGAAATCAAGTAATCCATCATTCTTTGGGTTTCAATTGCAAAAAGTTTGGTCATAAATCAATTGAATGTAGAACTATGTCAAACTACTCTGTCAATAGAAGGAATGTTGAATGTATACCTGTGGAAGAATTGGGCATATTGCTAATCAATGTAGATCAAGAAGAAATCAATGGAATGAATGGTCTGGGCAAGGACCTACTATGTGTTACATTTGCAACAGATATGGTCACATTGCAAGATTTTGCGGAAACATAAATATGGGTAAAAGAGGTTCGGTATACAAAGACATAAATACACAAAAAAATGATAAAGAAAAAGAGAAAATGATTGTAGATGAAATAAGAGATCAAATGAAGAAGAAATGGGTAAGGAAGAACAAATCTGATGCTGGAAATGGCTATGCATCGGAACCTACTTTCGGTAATTCCTTTGAAAATTGATCTCAGGCCATTGGCCCAAGGGAGTTTTTAAAAAAAGTCCTTTTCCCCTATTCGTAAGATGGTACCGGATCGTGAGAAGATTGTCAAAAGGTGTATTAATGATCTACAAAGGCTTTGGAAAACACTCACAAGGAAACTTAAAGAGATCATAGGTCTACTTTCCTCTTGTTGTATGAGAAAATAGAGTGTCAAGAAAACCTAGGGCAAAGTCATTTATTACAAGTGAGCGAACTATAAAAGACATGTTGAAACTCTCATTTGTCACTTTGCATCGAAGAAGAGGAGGAAAGAAGTCTGCAACAAAATCTTGAAGGAGTAAAGTTGATTCAGAGGTGAATCTTGAAATTCATTAGGTATTTCAGTTGTTTTAGAATTTCCATATATTTTGGTGTGTGGTTGTATGAAAGGGAAAAATGGAACAAATTAAAGGGTCAATCAATTTAGATGAATACAACAGTGAAAAGATTAGAGCCATAAGAAATTTGTTGTCGCTCGATGAATTGAAATGGGTAAAAGAAACCAAACACAAGAATTTGGAAATTTGGAATGAGTTTCCCTATTTTGAGAATGCGAAACTCATTAAATTCATTTTGAGCAGATTGAATGATGAAATTTTGATTTTGGATAAACCCTACATCATTTCGAAAGAAGTAATTGAAAATCTAATTGGATTATCCAAATTTGGGGATATATCGAGAAAGAAATCTATCTGGAATAAAGAAGTCAAAACCCTAACCAGAGTTATTGGAGATTAAAGAGCACTGATAATCTCGACAATCAAAAACTTTGTGACAAAGGTACATTGCGCATGGCATATCATACAATTTTTTTTCAGAAACAGAGAAAGAGCAACTTCAGCTAGTGTAGTCTACATCTCAAACAAAATGATAATGGAAGGTCATGACTTTGACCTGTGTGGACTGTTAAAGGACCAACTGATGGAAAATTGTAATTAATGAAGATGACAGATTGCCCTTTCAGGTTTGGTACTCTGGTCATATGTTTGGTAATGTATTTTCTGAATTGTTTACCGATGAATAAAAATGTGGTGTGGAAAGTAAATGAACCGGTGTGCAAACAAGTATACACACACTCTAAGAATTTGGCTAACTGTGATCAAGAATTTGAAAATTTCTTTAAGAGTTTTCTAGAAAAGTTTGGCTCAGTTAGTATTTCTCTTTCGGTAAGAGCACTTGAAGTTGGTTCCTCTTCTAGTAAGATGGAGAGAAAGAAGAAAAGAGAAAAATAAATTGATATTTGTACTCCTCCGAAATCCAAGATTTTGAAAACTGAAGAAAAAGGAAAGGAACAGGAAATTGTGGACATACCAGATGAGGAATCCGGTGAAGAAACTGACATACAGGGAAAAGAGTAGGATTCAGTCAGATCAGAACAAGAAAAGGAAATGACAAAAGAAAGTGAAGACGAAGATGAATTGACAAAAGAGAAGCTACAACAACTTATTCACAAGGAAGGTGGAATGCAGAAAATTGCTCAATTATGGTCTATCAGACCCTCATATGATCAACATATGATCTTAAGTGTTATGAGTGCTCATATTGTACATAGTCAGATCAAACTAGAGAATTTTTAGAATATTTTACTTGAATAAATGATTGAATGCATTAAGGAAACTTTGGACTCTGAATTTCAAAACAAAGAAGAAGGATAAGTAATCTCTCATTTGAAGGAACAGTTTAGGTTATCACTCACCAAGTTGAAAAAGAGGATAAATGAGCTGAGGCAATGCATAAATGCAACAAATAAAATCTACAACTATTGCATCCGTTGGCCTCATGCAATTGGGAAATACAAAGAGAAGTTGCAGAAAATTGAAACATAATTGAATGGGATTGGAAAAAGTTTTGATATATTTCAAGATCAGGATGGTAAGACCAAGAAAAGATTTCAAGAGCTAAAATCTGAGCACACAAAATTTCAGTTCACTAAAAACACACTTGTGGACACTTTTTGGAAAGTGAAGGACCTAATTGAATGCAGACTGGAATAGATGGTTGAGATACTAAGGAAAGGTGAAAAATTAGAGGATGCGATCACAATTCCAGAATCCCTCACTGAGATTGTCAAAAAGACATATAAGAATAACAACATGATCATAATCATTAGGATTGCAATAGAAGCTTGGAAGAAATTCCTCTCGAAGATGAAAGAGAATCACAAGATAATTTTCTAAGTAGTAGTTGTTCTTTTTCAAAGTTTTGAATCAATTTTGAAGTTTTGGTTATATTTGAAAAAAGGGGGAGATAAAGCAACATATGTTTTATCAATTGTTGGCATAGATTTGTCATTTATGTCAAAGGGGGAGAGAAAGCAATGAAAAATGCCTCATCAATCTAAGGGGGAGCTATGTTTTTGAATTTTGAAGTTTGGCAGCATACTCATATTGATTCTGACACTTAGTCATTTTTCACTAAGTGTTGCCATCAATGCCAAAGGGGGGGATTGTTGGTATATGGATTCTAGTGTTGTGATTTATGGCAACCTAAAGTCATTCATTTGGTCCATAGTCTAGTATTGGTTCATATTGACATAACATAATGAAGAATAGGGCATCCGGTTAAACCTAAGTATGTCGATCAATATGCATTATATGCTTATCAATTTGTGTTGTGCATCTCAGGGAAGATAGTTGGGTATCTATAATATCTTATTCTAGAGTTTTATGGCTACACATTCACTAATGTATGATCTAGGAGATCCAGTGCACTAATTTTTTGATTATCTGTGTTAGAAGGCTGACTTGGCAAAATTAGACGTTGCAAATGTTTAAGAAGTAATTTGTTAAATGGTTTTGTGTTTGAATATGTTTATTTGGGTCTTCACTATGATTTAAATGACTATGGGTGGTGCACATAAAGAATTAGTGGTGGATTTAGCTAGTAGTTGAAAAGTATTTTATGTTTTATGTAAGCTGACATATGAATGATCAAATCTTTGATAACGGATATATATGAGATCGGTAGCATCATTTTGAGAGAGTGAATGTGTAGTATGCAAAGTATATGAGTGTGTGGTGCAAAATTTAGAAAGATAGTTATCCTAATTCATCTGTGCATGGATTTGTGTTGCGAATTGTAGAGAAGAGCAAAGCAGAGCAGAGCGAAGAGAAAAATTAGATAGAAGGTCTAGAATCTGATCCATGAGCCTAACCAAAACTATAACTTGGCATAAGTAGATGCTACTATTTTAGTTCAACCCTTCATATGGTTTTAATTTGAACTTTTGTAAGGAAGTGAGCCTTTATATTGAGTAGTGAGCTCTAGGCAGTGTGCTTGAATGCAAGTGCATTCCATTTTATAAAAATTATATTTGAGTACTCAAATTATGGATTAAACTCCACTGTGTTTTTTCCCCTAATAGGGTTTCCATGTAAAAATCCTTGTGTTATGGTGTTGTGGATGACTACTTTATGTGTTTGCTTCTTGCTTTGGTTTAATGTTGAAATGGTTTAAATATCAGATTAATAAAGATCAGATTTGCAGAACACTAATTTACCCCCCCTTCTTAGTGTTCGCTTGAGTCCAACATGAATGACCCAAGTGGTAAAAAGCTAAGGCCAAGCTCTTCTGAACCACTATATAATAAAAGTGCTTTTTGATGAAAGTCATCTAGTAATAGGTGTGAATGTGTCATACCGACAAGTTCCACCCTTAGTAGTCCTACGAGCTATGTTAAAATAATTTCTTAGGAAGGGATTGGGAGGCCTCTTGATTGACCATAATCTTTAGCTAATCTTGCCACATGTATGGCCACCTTGAATGGATTCCCTTACTAAGAACCAATTTTTTTAATGGCCAAAAAACCCTTTTATATGCTCGTTGATCGTAGGAGGTCAAACCTCTGAAGCCGCCCCACATTTTCACTAAGAATGTGTAGAGACAAAAAAATCTCTTTGGGGAATGAGACTTGGTGAGCCCAAGAAGTGAGTGTCATAGAGGGGAGACAGTGCCACCAAGTCTCTAGTCGTCTACCTTGTTTAAGTGGTTGGAGAAATCCAAGTGGGGATATCAACCGGTGGTTTCCTTGCCAACCATAGGAATTGTGCATGTTGTCTATGAGTGTTTTATTTTGAAATCAAACTTTTTCACATCCAAAATTAGACCAAAAAAAGTGTTTGTGATTGTATTTTCTTGTTTTCCAAATCAAATTTCATCAAAATCAATCAAAACCATTCAAAAACCAAGTCAAAACCATCAAAACTATAAAATCAACATTTTGTCATCACAATTGCAAAAATAGGCCCGCAACTACATTTTTTATGCCATAATTGATCACTAGAAAACTACAACTATTATATTGAACCAAATTTTTAGAAAATAGAGCCACAACTATCATTCTGAACTGCAACCGCACTTTAGAAACCCACAACCTGAAATGACGCATTTGCAAAAAATAGTGCCACAACTGTCTGATAACCAAAAACTCTCAAAATCCTTGTACAAAATCCAATCAATTCATTTTACAGTGACCCTAACTCCTAAACCAAAGACTTGCAAGCCAAGTTAGTAGTTCACTCAAACATTTCCATTTAGGATTACATTTCATTATAGCTTACTTTTCCTATCCTTTACATTACATAAATTAATCTTAAACTTTAGGTTCCATCTCCCTTTCAAATTTTAGACATAGGAAGACTACTAAGCTTTTGGACAGTCCTTGGTTGCCTATCCATTTTGTCATTGACCTTCATCCTTCATTTTACCAACCTTTGTCATTATCACCTTAGTCAAATTTGAGTCTCAAGCTTGTGTCCTAGCCTAGACTCAACCTTGTCAAAATTATCATCTTGATTATCACAAAGGTCAATGAAATTTGGGTTTGTTATCTTGGACCTACAATAGCTTGGTTACCATCCTTTGTCTTAAATCTTAAAGATTCATATCCTTAGTGTCATCTTTCTATTTCCATTTAGATTCATATCATACCACTTGACCATAGCATCTTTATCATCCTATCATTCCTTAATCTTAGAATTTATCATTTTGCATTCTTATATATCCCAAAAAAAAAAAAAAATATAGCTTAATCTCATCTTAGACTTAGTTGTATCATAACCTTTGGTCATTGATTTATCATTATCTAGCCTCCATATCATTAGCATTGATCATTAATTAGTCTCCCTTTGGTACCATTTGGCATCCATTAGTTTCATTTAGCTCCATTTAGCTTCATCCATTGGTCTTAAGATCATCATCATCCTTGCATTGTCATTTTGCATCCCTATATTATCCCAAAAATAATTAAAAAATTCTTTGGTAATCATCATTCTTGCATATCATATCCTTTGGTCATAGGGTCATTATCATCCCACAATTCCTTAATCTTGGTCTTAGGTGCATCCTTATATCCCAAAAATCACAAAAAACATAACATAGTTTCATATCCATTTTGCATTGGCACCTTACATTGTCATCGAAAGGTCACAATTTTTGTATGGTCTTTACTAAGTTTTCCTTATCCATCCTAATCATAATTTATGACCATGTCTTCAATTTACCTTGATCTTCTTCATAGTCAACCTGTTTATCAATCCATCCTCAATCATCAATACCAATCACCCACAGTCCCAAGTCAACCATCTATCTACCCATCTTACCCACAATCCATAGTCTCTAGTCCCCCATCCATATATCCTCATTATCAAGAACCAATTAACATAATCCATATCATTAATCCCTAACAAACATCCATTAATCATCCTTATCCTAACCTTGATAAGGGAAAACAACCTTCCACTAGTCCATCCCATTCCTCCACATCTTATCCTAATCCACCATCCATTCCATCCCAAACTACAATACCATCCAATAAAATGACATTAATTAATGCTCTCCAAGGACAACTAGCAAAGGTACTTGTTCGACTCCTAAATCAAAATAAAGTTAGGCAATCTAATCACATTGGTAATCCTACACCATCTGCCCATTTGTCACCATCATGTCCTCCATCACTTACCAATACCAAAATGTATATTTCTATTGAAACTCCTTTATTTCCATGTCAAAATCCCAAGTCTATCAAAGAAAATCATATCATTGCCCAAAATCACATTCCATTGCCTAAACCTTGGGATATGTATGTCCAAAGAAAAGACCAAAGCATGATGAAATGAACTCCATGATAAATCAAGATCAAGTTACACAAAAATCACATATAGATGCTCATGATATCCAAGTTAATCAAATCTCTAATCAAGATCCCATTCCCAATCATCTCATCCAAGATAAAACTATCTTTGATCAAAATCCTACCATTGAACAAGAAATCTAAAATGATCCTCTCATCGACCTTTATGACATCCATGATCAAACATTTGAAGTTGGTCCTATCCAAACTCCAAACACCTCCATTTCTAAAAATGAGACACTTGCCTCCTTTGGACACATAGATAATCAAACAAATGACATAGATCAAGTCAAAGAAGAACATAAAAAGGCTACCATGGATCAAGAAGAACATAAACAAGCTACCATGGATCAAGTCAAAGAAGAAGATGAAAAAGCTACCATGGATCAAATTGATATCCCAAATGATCAAGAAGAAACAAGTATGACGAATGATAAAGCCAAAATATCCTATCAACTAGGATAATCCACTTTTATCAAATCAAGACTTCTCATAGAGGAGAAGATTCCAAGCAACAAATTTCACATACACAATGATGGGTTCGCATCTTGATTTCAAAATTAAAAATACCCCATCGTAAATAAAATATTTTAGAGCATGTAGTATCAAGGAAGAGGACTAGGCCTACATGAGCAAGGCATTCTAGAACCAATTCAGTTTCATGTAAATCCTAGACATCAAGGTCTTGGCTATTATTCAATTAGAAAATCAAATGATGTTAGTGATACCTCGATAGTATTAGGGAAAAAATTATCCAATACAAACATCAAAATGGGTTCCATGAGTAGTCCTTGTCATAAGGTTGCTACTAACACTCCTTCCATCCACACCATAAACCATCATTCCAAAATAATTAAACCCATCAAATGGAACCAAAAAAAACAAAATTCTTACAAGTCTAAAGACCAAAATCAAATATCAAAGGCCATTGAATGCAAAAATCCAAGTGGACAAATAATATTAAAATGGATCCCAAAGAGAAATGGATCAAGTAAAGAAAAAATTTCAATTCCAATATCCAATCAAAATGTGGAGCCTCAAGAAAAGAGGTCTCCCACATGTAAAAAATGTCCACCTCCTTCAAAATGGTCATCACACAAGGCATATAAAAGTATTGGTTCCAAACACTATCCCAATCAAAATTCCAAACTCCATCATCCACCATCCCAAGTTTGGAAAATAAAAATTGCTACATCCAAAACATCAAATAGTCCATCCACACCTACCATCATCCATCATAATCCTACATCTCTCCTAAAGTCTAAAAATCCTACTTCACAAATCCATCACATCTTGGTAACAACTCTTTATCATAAGGGCTCACATGGAACTATATCACAATGTGCGTATTTTGATAAGAACAAACCTAGTATCAGAGAGGATCACAATGACATCGATCAGTTGTATGTAAGTGCTATGATCCTGACAAGACAACTACTCCATAAAGGACACTATTGGCATATCATGACACCAATATCTACATCAACACCATCAAAGGATTCAAAACAATTAGTGATCATCTAGAACATCAAGTCGATATTAAAAATAAAAAAAATTGTCACCTTGATGAAAACCTAGCAAATAGGCGTCTTGTGTGACATTAAAAAAAAAGAAAAAGAAAAGAAAAAAAAAGAGAGAAATAAAGAAAAAGTAAAGAGAAAAATTTTGTCCAATAGTGAAAACCATTTTTATGGTGCTTTGGATAAACTTACCATGATGAAAACTTGGAAAAAATGCGTCATGTGTAAGAGCAATTATCTATGTGGACCATTACACTTAGGGGAAAGTTGTCTCATCTCCCATGCCTTTCTCATGAAATTTCCATCTATCCATCTAATCCATATCGTTTCCATCCATTTTTCCACCTACCTCGATCTTGATAAGAAATGGGACACAAACATAAATCATGCTTTGGGAAAATTCTTGACATGTATATCCTTTGGTCATACACTATCCATGAAATATCATGTCATTTCCTTCATAAAATTGATCCAAACACATATCTCAGAGAAAACAAATTATTCCTATGCGACATAGTCCTTGGAGATCATATGCTAATTCTTTCAGCCAATAATCTTCACGTCTCTTATGCTTTTCCAAAATAAATCCATTATCCTTTCATAGTTATTGTTGGACTTGGTTTTCCCTTGTCATTGGTTTAAGAATTCTAATCCACTTATCCAGGTTCCCTCCATGATCCCATCTAGTCCTAAGGTTAGTCATTGCAAATGCAACAAGCCTAATCCATACAATCTTTCTATGCAACCTAGTGCATCATCCAAAAATTTCCTTAGCTTTGTTTCTAGCCTTGCTATAAACCTTGATCCTTTAGTCACATTATCATTCATGGGATATGTCTTTCCTAATCCTCACGTTATTTCGGGATGTGTCTTTCCCTTATCAAACAACGCTATCATCATCATCACTTATCAATTGTCTTTTAGCTTGACTAGGGGCAAGATCATGTTTTTCCTTGGATCCTTGTGCATGCTTGCTTGGTTGATTGTGGGTATCTTTCACATGCATTTTCTATGATCCTTATAGTCACATCCATAAAAAAGTCCCATATCATCCATAATAAAGCTTCATCATCCTTCTCATGGCCTAAGAACCATCGACATTTAGTATCCTTTGCCTTCATAACCGTCCTTGGCATTCGTCTATTGATTCTCCTCACACATAATAAATTGGTCCTACACTTGACTGGGGGAAATTCCTTGACTTACATCTTCATGAGATCATACACATGGTATCATATTTTATAAAACATAAAAATCCAAAAAAATCATAAAACATCAAAATCTAAAAAAATCATAAAACATCAAAATCTAAAAAAATCATAAAACCATCAAAATCCAAAAAAATTAGAAAACCATCAAAATCCAAAAAATCATAAAACATCAAAATCCAAAAAAATCAGAAAACCATCAAAATCCAAAAAATAAAAAAACCATCAAAATCTAAAAAATAAGAAAACCATCAAAATCCAAAAGATTAAAAACCATCAAATCAAAAATAAGAAAACCATCAAAATCCAAAAAAATAAGAAAACCATCAAAATCCAAAAAAATCAGAAAACCATCAAAATCCAAAAAAATCATAAAACATCAAATCCAAAAACATCATAAAACTTCAAAACTTCCAAAAACAGAGTCAGAGTCAGAGTCAAAGTCAGTTTGTGTTAGTAGGGTCAATGGGCCCCCGAGACATTATGTCAGTTCTTTTAGGTTTGTTCAAATAAAATCATGACTCAGTCTTTTGTCAAATAAAGCAAAGTCAATTAATGTCAAACTACAAAGTCTTTGTGTGTATAACGTAAGCAAGGCCATCAATCGATGAGCCCTCAAGGCCCTAGATTAGTCTTTTAGGGTTTGTTGAGTCTAGTCCTGTTCTTTATCCACAAGTAATCATTATTCAAACCAAATCACGAATTAACAAACAAATAGATCCAACAAATCCTTAATATTAAATCAATATTCAATATCATTGGTCACTATTAGGTCATTGGTCTTATACCAGACTGGGGCATTATGTCATTTGTCTCATTCAATCTTATCACTTGTCTTTTATCGAGATGCGTCCTTCTTGAGATTAGGGCATTATGTCATTTGGATCCTTGTGCATGCTTTCTTGGTTGACTGTGGGTATCTTTCACATGCATTTTCTATGATTCTTATAGTCACATCCATAACAAAGTCCCATCTCATCCATAATAAAGCTCCGTCATCCTTCTCATGGCCTGAGAACCACTGACATTTAGTATCCTTTGCCTTCATAATCATCCTTGGCATTCGTCCACTGATTCTCCCTGCACATAATAAATTGGTCCAACACTTGATTGGGGGAAATTCCTTGACTTACATCTTCATGAGATCATACACATGGTATTAGCTTTCATAAAACATCAAAATCCAAAAAAATCATAAAACCATCAAAATCCAAAAAAAAATCATAAAAAATCAAAATCCCAAAAAATCAGAAAACCATCAAAATCCAAAAAAATCAGAAAACCATGAAAATCCAAAAAGATCATAAAACATCAAAATCTAAAAGAAATCACAAAACACCAAAATCCAAAAAAATCAGAAAACCATCAAAATCCAAAAAATTAGAAACCATCAAAATCCAAAAAAATAAAATAACCATCAAAATCCAAAAAAAATAGAAAACCATCAAAATCCAAAATAATCACAAAACATCAAATCCAAAAACATCAAAAAACTTCAAAACTTCCAAAAAAAGAGTCAGAGTTAGAGTCAGTTTATGTTAGTAGGGTTGAACTACGTTGTCTTTGCACATTTGTTGCATAGGCAAGGCTCATCTTCAATGGGTCCTCGAGACATTAGGTCAGTCCTTTTAGGTTTGTTCAAATAAAATCATGACTTAGTCTTTTTTCAAATAAAGAAAAGTCAAGTCATGTCGAACTACGAGGTTTCTACGTGTATAATATAGGCAAGGCCATCAATCGATGAGCCCTCAAGGCCCTAGGTCAGTCCTTTGGGGTTTGTCGAATCTGGTCTTGTTCTTTGTCTGCAAGCAATCATTATTCAAACCAAATCACAAATTAACGGACAAATAGATCCAACAAATCGTTAATCTTCAATCAATCTTCAATATCATCGGTCACTACCAGGTCATTGGTCTTATATCAGACTGGGGCATTATGTCATTTGCCTCATTCGGTCTTATTTCTTGTCTTTTATCGGGATGCATCCTTCCTGATATTATACTTTCTCTTTGGTCAATCTTGTCATTCACCTTAAGCAAGATGTGTCTTTCTTGCAGTTAGGTGCTTTATCACCAAATAGTCACTTGATCGACTTTATTAGATGTGTTACTTGCTTCCGATATGATGTGTCTTTCCTGAAATTAGGCATCATCACATCGATCGATCATATCAATCAATTTTATCAAATCAATTCAAGTTTGTTACTTGGTCAATCAATCTTGTCATCTTTGGTCAACTAATCTTGCCTTAATTAGGATGTGTCTTTCCTGAAACTAGGCACAATCAATCAAATCAATTTGTCAACCTTGTCAATCTATCAATCAACTTCAGCCAAGCAATCAATCAATTGGTCGTCTCAGTCATCTTGGTCAACTTAATCAACCTAATCAATCAATCTTATCACTACTATTGGCAAACATTATCTCTTTGGCAAACACTTTTGTAGGTCTGAGTTTGTCTTATCTTTTTCATTGGTTTTTTGGTCATTTTACTAGCTACCTTGAGGATGTCCTATTAAGGATTTAGAGGGGCGATGATGGATCATGATCTCTTTTCTTTGCTTGTTGTCTGTGGTTTGTCTTGGTAAAAAGACTGGGATAATTGGGTCCTTAGTATGAGCTAGGGCATTCCTTGTCTTTTGGCATTGTCTTTTGACTGCTTGTTTCTCACAAATGGTCACCTTCCACTCCTTGGTCTATGTCATACCATGGTGTTTGTGCTCCATTTGTGACACTTTTAATGCTCGATGATGATAAATATAAAAGCATGAAATTCCATCCTTTATCATTTCCCATTTGACTTCACCCTTTCTTTTCCATTCTCCATGCTCACCTTTCATCTTCTTTCCACACTATCATTTTATCTCACTAACATTTCTCGTCATCAATCCTTGAATCCATTTCTTCTATCATATTTACTTATCAAAACTTTTTTCCCTTCATTTATCTGACATGCACATTCTTCACGCTACCATTCCTTCTATTCCACATCTTCATCATCCTTATCTACTTTCTTATGTCCTTCTATCCATCATAATTTAGTCCTATCATCCATTTTTGAGAGCACACTCATGTTCTTTGAACCCACATGTGCTCTCAAGGGGGCATATGACAACCCTCCTCGCCATCCTTCCCCATCCTTTTTACACTGGGGCATATTTTTTGAATTAAATTTCTTCAACACAACACAATGAACTACATTATGTCAAAGAGAGGAAAAATGTAGACACTCAAAAATGTCTTGGTCTTCAAATATCATTTTCTTGCTTTATCTTGGTCTTCTTTCCTACATAATTAAATAATTCTAATTATTTAATTATTGGTCACACTCCTCTATTAATTAAATAATTTTAATTATTTAATTAATTCATGTCTTTATTCTCCTTTGATCAATTAAATAAGTTTAATTACGTTGCTAACACCCTTTTCTTCAATAATTAAATAGATTATTATTTATTTAATTATTTTCCTTTCATTATTCATCTATAGTCAAATAACAATAATAATTATTTATTTGTCTATTCATTAATATTTTAATTCTTCTATAGTTAAATAATTGTCTAAAATTATTTAATTATCTCTCAACATTTCTCCCCTATTAAATAATTAATCTAAATTAACTATTTAATTCCCTTTCTCTATTTTCTTCTATTTAATTAAAATGGTTCCATAAATAATTTTAATTAAATGCCCACTTGCCTTTTCCTCAAATAAATAATTTATATGCTCCACTTGTCCAGAGATTCCTTTCTCCTTATTTTCTATTTATTTCTCCTTTTTCTTCCTCCACTATCTCATTTTTGAATCTCAATAGTCGATCGTCTTTGAGCTCTTTCTAATCTTGACCGTATGTTTTGTAACCTCCACTCCTCAGTGTTGCATGTCTTCTTGTCCATCGATCTTGGAATCTTTCTAGAAGCTCAATCTGGACCGTCCTTTCGAATGACTATCTATAAAAGAAGCCTTCCTCCATTTTTTGATTTAACAACCACTTATCTCCAACTTTCTTTCTTACAATTTGCAGGTATTGGCATAATTTAAACTACAAATCTTAGGGCATATTTGCAAAAGAAGAATGAGGAGAGACAAGGGAAGTGAATCAACTTCAAACATGGGGAGTGCTTTCATTTGATGCTTTCATTTTCCTTATGTTTTGATTGTTTTCTCTTGTTTTGGATTGGGTTTTGGCTTAGTAGTGTTGTGGTTGTCACTAGAATCTAGGCTAGCTCATTTTAACCCATCTTACAAAACCTATTTCCGGTTTCTCTTTCCTTCAGAATTGGAGACCAATTTTTTTGTAAAATGAGTTCGTTTGAACCATATCGGTCCTATTTTCACCCACACTCAGGTACCCTTTGCACTCGGTCCCCATGAACTCGGTAAATAAAAGCCAGACCCCAACTTTCTCCTAGAGTTGTGTGTCAGATGTTTCATTCTTAACTGCTATCTAGTCTTTCAATGTATGAGTTGGGCACTTACTTAGTTATCTTTGTCCAACATGGAAAAATGTGACATGCAAGCATGCCACATCAACTTCATTTCCTACATTCTTTTTGAAGGTGATCCATGGCACAAAAATCAAAGGCTCCACGATGTGAACCCTAACCTGCCATGATTGTACCTTTTTTAGGATAATCAATGTACAATTTTTAAGGAATTAAAAGAAGGTGGCGAAGCACATGTACTTGGCACCACCTCGAGCATGCATTTGCTTCTTCAATACATTACCACATGCAAGGTAACATATTCATAAGGTCATTAATGATTTAATATGACAATCGAGGCACGTGAAGAAAAGTAAGTATTAGGATACAAGAAAGGTGTAATTACCAAAGGTTAACTCTATGTTTTTTTGATCCTTTTATCAGTGAAATTAGGTACTTCCCTTGAGCCCTCTAAATTATTTAATGTATGCTTGGTTTTGGTGAAATAATGTGTCCTCTGGTTAATTCTTGAAAGAAAATGTTGTTCAATTTGGCTGGATTTAACCTAATTTAATAAATAAAAGGTTGTGGTTAAAGAATTTTGGTGAATTGCTTAAGAATGTATGGTTAGGACTAGACCTAGTTCATATATAGAGCATACATACACTAATCATGCAAGAAATTGATGGAGACACGAGTACTTTGCAGAAGAAACAACCTAAGGAGGAGTTTGAATTTCTTGTCTCCCAGGCGATACCCACTTATGGGATGATAACGAATACCCATCTGGGAGGTTTTAATGAACACAAGTTTGTGCAAAGGACCCAACAACTAGATGCTAGCTAGTGTACTAAGAACATGGTTACCAATGGAATACACTTGGTGGTAGGGTTCAATTGGTAATGGAAGATCGTGAGTTAATCCTTGAATGCATGAAGTGGTATGATGAAAATAAAAGAGCAGTCATAAAAGAGGGGAGAGTTTATACAAACCTCTCGATGGATGGAATTCTATACACATTTGGGCTCCTTGTGTTTACCAAGATGAATGCATTTGAACAAAAGGGAAATGAGGTGTTCCACCTTATGGAGATGGAACTTGGACCTAATTTCACACTTTAGTTCATTAGAAACCTAGATGCCTCAAATAATTGAATTGATTGAGGAATATGCTAGAGGGTTCCTAGGATAATTGGATGGGGGTTCACTAGTAAATGAAGCTTCAAAGGAGAAATGCATACACTTATGCACAAAACCCTAGAAACTTGGAAACATGAAATTAGATTGATAAACAAAATGAAACAAAAAAATCCCTGGAGGAGTGGAGAGGCCAAAACAAGATCTAGAAACCTTGGAAAGATGTTGTTTGAAGTGCACTGGGATTGATACACCAAGTAGGCCAATTTAGTCCTACTACAAAATTCTAGGCAAAATATGGAATCTCCTGGCAACTGATCTGAATCTATAGAAAGATGGAAAAAGGGCTATATTGGGACTCATATGCCCAATTGGGTGATTTAGTCCTATTACTAGGGTTCGACTGATATTTTTGTAGCCTCTAGTGATCTTCCAGAACTCCTCTCTTGTCTGGTCTTCAAGTTTGAAAGTCTAAATTCTAGTCTGTAGGAACAAGTTTCCATGAAGATGACAACTTCTTGACAACTTTGACAACTTTTGCAACTTTGTCTTCAAAATATCTTCAAACTATAATTCATCTAGATCTGCAAACACACATCAAGAGAGAAAAATGTTGTTTTGTTAGGGAATGGGGGTTTTCCTTGGTCAAACCCCGTTTTGGTAATTAAACATTGAAATGAAATAGAAAAGAATGCAGGAATGATGAATGAACAAATGCAATGTTGCAAATCACCAAACCCTTGAAATAAAGGTTGCAAACTTGTGTGAAATGGATCCAATGGATGTGGATCTTGACTCTTGATTGAATTCTTGAAACTTTATCTTGAATGCTTGCTTGAATCATGAAACCTACATCACAAATGCATGAAGACTTTGACATGATGCTTGAATATTGAATGTAGCTCCAAGTGCTTTTTGATTTGCTCTTGAATGCTCTATAATGGTCTTGTGAAATCTTAGGATGCTTGAAAACTTGCTAACTTGTTCTCCTTAAAATTTATTAGATAAAATTATATGAAATAACCTTGTATTTATACTTGTTTATGCCCAATTTCCTAAAATTACAACACTACAAGCTGAAATTTGGAATTTGAATCTAAGGATAGTACAATCCCACCAAGAAATTTATTTAAAATATCCTAGGTTAAAGTGGGATTCATATGCTAGGTTGGGTGTATGAGTCCCAATGGCTTAAACTTGGGACACATAATTCAAGAAGTGTTGTGTTCAATGTGTCATTTGAAATCAGGTCCCGAGACCTAGGTGGGACCCATATGCCCAAAGGGGCGTATGAGTCCCAAATCCCTAGATCTAGAACACATAACCAAAAACATCAAATTATGATTTTTCATTTGTTAAATGTCGGGATTATCCTTAGAAAAATGCATTTAATTAGGCTTGTGGATGCAAAATAGGACTAATTAAGGCATAAATAAGCCAAATTTTAATAGGGAGGACCCAAATAAGTGTGAAAATGTAAAGGGATACATTTTATGACACTACAGTATTAAAAATGGGGGATTTGACATAAGTGTATATGGGTATGGAAGAACATAATAAAAAGGTCATGATGTCAACATGGTTCCAAGAAAAAATGGTAAGGATTCTGAAGCACATTGTGAGATTGTTATTCATTCATGAAATCTAAGACATGATAACCCTACTAAGCAGAATGGCTTGTTGTAGAGATGTCAAAAAATTTGAGCCATGGATCTAAGAGATTATCTGAAAAATGAGGGAGGACCCTATACAAGTTCATTGGGCAAGGTTTATTAGTGATAGATTACATGAGAAGATACAAACATTTCCTAATTTCCAGTGGTTCACTATGTCCTTGTACATTGCTTATTCTTGTGTCCTAAGAGATAACATTTAGGGACTAAATAAAGTGGGAACTTTGAGAGAATCGGGAAATAAATTAATTTACCAAAATTTACCACAAATTACTATTGGGAAATATAAAGAATATTGTTGTAGGGTAAATGATGTATTTTCTATGAAGTTTGTAAGATTAATGGATAGAAATAAATCAAAGAGATTGTCCCTCAAAGCAAAAGATGCTATATGTACTACCAGATCTTGGTTCATTCAGTTCCCTATATTCACTTATATTAGAGTGGAGGGACTCATTGGTTAGCCCCATATGTTTCCCAGGTATCCTACAAATAAGATAGTATTGCTCAAGTTTGTGAGGTAGGTGATACCATCTCATGATACCTTTTTGTAGCTACATAAAAAGGGAGCGGTGAAATTTCCTATCAATATTGGAAATTATAGGTGTATTTATTTTAAGAGAGCTAAGTTGTATGAAGATGAATTGAAAGCCTATGGATTAGAGTTCTTCATGTTTAAGAGGGAAAATTATGATCTAGTGGATCAGTTATCCAAGAAGATAAATATCAAATATTCTCATGATCCCCACTTGAAGGATTTTTGGTATCGCTGTGAAGATGATCATGATGTGAGGAAGTAGTCTTACCAAAGGTTGTCATTGGCCAAGATGAAGACTTTAGGAACACATGATGTTCTTGAGCAAATGGATGTTGATAATGGGGAAGTAAGTAACCAAAATTATGAATTAGATAAGTTGTATGATGAACCTATCCCAGCTCTAGATTGGGGACAACAAGAGGTACTAACCCTTGAAGATGTTTCCAGGAAAGTGCTAGATTGTACTCAATCATTGATAAATGGTTACCTCCAAGTGATAAGAGAAGCTAAAATGACACCTACATACCTATAGGGTAGAAAGAGAAAACAAAATATGGTAAGTTAATTAGGGTATGATGAGGGTGTGGTGAAGAAAAGAAGAATTGTTGAGGCTAGAGTAGTTGAACAAGGTAGAGAAGAAATCCTTGATGTTTTGAGCCAAGGAGTTTCAGTGGCTTCATAGACAGATGATCCAAATAGAGAAACCTTTGCCATTCCCACTAATATGCTAAAAACTCTAATGATGGCATCTTCTTCTATGACATTTCCAAGAGTACAACCCTTGACCTTAGAAGAAGTAATTATGAAAGCATAGTTGTTTGCAAGGACAAGGTTGACATCACAACAAGTAGCTACTATGTTTACCTCCCTGCCTTCTATTAGTACAACAACAATGAGGCAAAATTTGGGGGAAACACCCTTGATTATAGAGGAAGATTCAGTAGTAACTATAGAAAAAGCCATGATGGAGGTAAAAAAATGGTCTACTATAATACAATAGTTTAAGGAGAAGTAGTATGGAGGAAACCCAATGATGTGGCCTATGATAGAAGAGTTGCTGAATATAGGAGTATGTCTGGATGATAAGGAAGCAACATAATTTATAGTAGGAAAACTCACTCAGGAGGTGGGAAATATTGAATAAGTTAATGTAGGAAGGGTGGTGTTTCCATAAAGAGAAATAGTGGGGAGTACAATTCAAAGCCCTGGAGTATGTGCAGGATCATCATGGAAAAAATAGGCCCTTAAGTGGCAATAAAAAGACATAAAATCAGAGTTAGACAACTTAACGTAAAAATTTGAATAAGTTATCTATATTATTTCAAAAAAATGTAAAAATAGAATTTGTAGCAAATTGAATGTAGTTTCTAAACTACTAGATCTTTATTTATTTATTTTTAAATCTATTTGGTGAAAATTTTAAATTTCAAAGTAGCAGTATTTAAATTTTAGGGTAAAAATAAGAAGCAGGTGTCTGTCTGACCACCCTAACCACAATAAAATGATAATATTTTTTAATAATATTTTAGATATAAGTAGAGGACTCATGTCCCGATGTGATGCATATTTTTTTATAATTTTTTTCCAAGTAAATAATTAATTATGTTTTTTTATTACAACTTTTAAAAAATATTAAAGCTCGTCTGTTTAACCACCTTAACTTGGTCAAAAATTCATGAAATTCATTTTTTTTTTTATTCCTATAGTATGCAAAGCATAGAATGTGATGCATTTTTCGGATTCAAAAAATGTGATACCATTTGAAAGTTATAGATGTTTTTCAATTAGCCTATCAATCAGGACTTTATTCGTGATTCTAATAGAAAATGAATAAAAATTATTTATTAAATTCAAAGTAAAGCATAATTTATATTGGTGGAAAGCTGAGAATCTCCTCTAAAAACCCTTTTCATTTCATCAATTTTGGGTAAAAAAAAAGTCGTCAGCCACATGGGCCATCATATGGCTTACATATCGCCACTTTTTGGCCCATCATGATCCTGCACATACCCCCCGTTTTCATAATAGATGAGGATGAAGAGCCCCATTTCCATAATAGATAAGTATACACTTGATGATTGTGCAACTAAAGATCAACCTCTTCTAGGAGAGACCAAAGCCATTTCTTAGCAACCCCAAGGACATGAGATAGGTCTAGGTATTAAGCCTTCTCAAACCATGGAAAAGGAATAGGGGAATAGTGAAAATCCTAATGCCTTAGGATGACATGGAAAAATTTCTTTGAAGGATGGCATTGAAAAGGAAAATATAGGACAAGAGAATATAAACCCTAAAGAGAGAGGAAGGAGAGCCAGACCAAGGTAATTTAGGTTATAGCAATCTAGAGTCCTTGTCACAAAGAGCGGAGAATGTGAAAGATTTAGGGGTTGTAATAGGTAATAATGAGGAGTCAAAGAAGAATTTTTTTGAGCATTTAAGGAACAAGGCCATGAAGAGGTGAGCCAAAATGAAGAAGCACCTGATTTGTTAGTTAGGCGATTGGCTCCACTAGTGGAAGTGGAGTTGGTGCCTCTAGATTTCAAAAGTTTAGTACAAGAGTTGGAAACCCCTAAGCCTAAGGCTAAAGAAAGAATTAGACATGTTGTTAAGTGAAATTTGGATTAAGGGAAAACTCTCCAAATAGCTACTCTTATAGGAGAAAAGGATAAGCATGATGTAACGACTAGGGATTATCAAGCTACTACAATCAACCTAGGACATTCCTCACGGGAGCAGGAATTGGAAGAAATGAGAATGAATTTGGAAGTGACAACTACCCACATGAGGAAGGATAAAAAAAGAAGAGATAATTAAAAGAATGATTTTCTCACTTGGAGAATTTTATTAGAGCTAGATAGCTCAGCCTTGTTTGTCACTGATTAGATTTCTACCAAATCTAGTGTTGATGTCAAAAGAACAAGTAGATTCCATTGAAGGGATAAAGCATAAAATGAATGTGTTTGAAGACTAGATAGAGCATTTGGTGCAATAGGGCGAAGATTCAATAAGGGGGGAAATTGTTAAGTGTAGAGGCATACTGCTGGTTTGACAAGTCTAGAAGGCTTATGGATGAGTACAAATACCACAAGGAGCAGAATGACATAGAAATGTAGTTATTAAAGGCATTTCTTAGGGTAGAAGTCCAAGAGTTGATAAGAGAAAAGGTGATTATGAAACAAGAAGTTCTAATGTTGGAAAAGTGGAAATTACAGTTGAGTTGGGAAAGTGACACTTTGTTGCAATGTGTAAATGAATTGAAAAAGGTCATTGAGAAGAGAAAAAATCCCATGGATAAGGATTTGAATCTCATCAGGACATTGGCACAACATATGTTTGATCCCAAAAGGATGAGACATGATGATGCAAAAGTAAAATCTTTTAGAGGATGGATTGAGATTGATCAATAAAGACCCTATTCAGTCTTTAAGCCAAGAAGTCATTGATGAGGTGATAAAATGCAAAAATCACATGAACAAGTATGAGATAGAAATGTTGCAGAGGAATGAAGCCATGAATAAAGTAGCAGAAGAATATGCAAGGAAAAAGTACAGTTGGAAAATGACACTGAGTGTTCCAAGGGAACATATAAAACTAGGTGTTAATTCCATTTTGGGAGTATCAACTTAAGAAAGGAGAATATGAGTCTTTAGATGTGATATCCAATGAAGAAGTACTCATGATCAGGTAGTGGAAGCCTGAGGGTTTTGTGCACGAGTGTGATGATGAGTTTCTTGAAATTAATTTTGTAGAATTCTTCTCAAACCTGATGTAAGTTGATCGGCCTCAAATATTTTGAAGAGAAGTACTAGTAGTTTTGCATTTTGTGTGAAGGTACCCATGTCCTAGAGACCTGAGTCTTAAAGGTTTCAAATATTGAAGGAAGTCAAATAAAGTAAAAATATCTTTTGACTTATTCAAGAAGATTCTTGTGCCAACTGTCATGAGCCACATGCTACTTTATGATTCATTCCCTTGATTCTCTTTCATGTGCTCTATTGGAACTCCTTGGTTGCATTGTTCTTATAAAAGGCCGAGAGTTGTTTTTTTAGTTAAGTTCAAAATTTGTGGAATTACGAAGACTTAAAATTGGAACTCTTTCTAGTTTTATTTCTTTTTCCTATTTTTTGTACTGTTCTAGCATAAAAAATTGTATGCTCCATTTAAATTTTATTAATATCAAAGCCAATTTGAAGCTATTTCCTGATAAGAAATCTTACGTAGTTGATTGTTTGTTCCTAATAGAAAATCCTATGTGTTGGGCCAAATTTGGGTGCACATTGACACTATCTGATGACAAATGATCTCATATTTCTTTAAAATTATTGCATCATTCTATGCCTAGTTGTGAAGCAATTTGGTGAAGTATATAGTGGTTTTCTTTGATTTAGTTTATTTCATGGTGTATGCATGGATAATAATTGGGAGAACCTTAAATTTTAGGATCTTTAATGCTTTATTTTAGAGAATATTTCTAGAAAATGTTTAAAAAATGATAAATTCATGGAGTATCCTTGCAAATCTTCAGTTTCCATAAATTTACAAAGCAATTTATGTTAAATATGCTGTTTCTTTGCAAATATTTTCAAATTCATGAAGTATTTCTTGTAAATATTTTGTTTTCATGAAGTTGTGAAGCGATAAATGTTTGATTTGACCAAATTTTTGTTATGATCCTTTGGATACTAGTAAGCCTTAGAAACCATATATCCCTCGTGATTAGCAATAATTTACACAACGAACCTTGAGTGAACCTAGTGTGTCAAGACCTAAAATTCTTGAGCCTTGGGATCAATTGAGATTGCCTTTAGATTTAGGTATTCCCAATGGATCTTTCAAGAAAGGTAGGTTCCCATATTATTTGGGTGAAATTTTTTTTGCCTATTGGTGTGCATGTGCAACACTCGCATCAACAATAAGGTGATCATACATGATAAATGATATTAAGATAACACTCTAAAAAGTACCCCATACACATACACCCTTTATTTTTATTTCTATAATAAGTATGGTTGCTTTCAACATCAAGGCATTGAAAATTCATTCAACTATTTCACATAGCAATAGAAGACATTAACCATCTTCAATACACATAATGGGTCAAGGTTGTAGAAAAAACTAAAATATATTGACCATATACCATTATCATATAAAAATTTACCTAGATGTATCAACTAATTAGACATAACCATTGATAGAAGAAAAAATATATAGAGATAACACCTTGATGTAATTCACATTGATCTAACACCTCCCAAATTAAATATTTATAATGACATGATGATCTTACGTTAGATGGGATAGGAGAGTAAACACCATGTTATTGAGGAGTGACAATTATTATTATGTCTCCATATATAGGGAATATACCTCTTGATGACCTAGACATGCTTGGATGAAAATACTTTAACACAATATAAAAATGAAATATAAATGGACTATTTTAACATTATTATTAACCATATTTTTGAAAATAGAATGCAAAATTTACTTCAAATGATCATACACTTGGAAATACAGTAATAAGGTGATCATACATGATAAGTGATATTAAGATAACACTCTAAAAAAGTACCCCATGCACACACACCCTTGATTTTTATTTCTCTAATAAGTATGGTTGCTTTCAACATCAAGGCATTGACTATTCACTCAACTATTTCACATATAAATAGAAGACACTAACCATCTTCAAGTTCAAGCTCTTTCAATTTTCTAAGAAATAATATATTCATTCATTGCATTCTAATGATAAAATAAGCTTAATTGGAGCAAGGTTGTAAAATCCATTGATAATAGGTTGTGTGAGGCATTCTCATATCATAATCAAAGTCTATTTGTTAGTCACTATATTGTGCTTATTAATAACCTAAGAAAATTGTCACCTATATGAGATATTCCAATCTATGTTGGATTGTCATATGGGACAACACTTTAGATAAGCTTTTAGACAATTATATCATTGGGAATTTTTTTTAACATGAGGATGAACTTGCACAAATTAAAACTCACAACCTTCTTAAAAATATAAGAAATGTTGAGGTAACACAAATGGAGCAATAAAAATTCATCTCATGCCATAATATCCAACCATTCTATAAATGAGAAAGGTATATTTTGTTTGTCATTATATTTTTTTGCAACACATAACCAAAAATTGTTAAATCAATTGCCACATTAGTAACATGCTTCATTGTAGAGAAAAAAGGAAAAGTAAATTTGATTTCAAATGATAAACAAGTAGAGGCAAATTTATTGTGTGTCGAACAAGAAGTAATGCTAAATGCAAATTTGTGGGTTGTAGCTAGACTTATCAATGACATTCTTGAAGAAGTCATTGCTATCATCTATAAAAATGAATGCAAACCACCTAATCTACCTCCTTTTGTTGGTGTGAATTTCTAATGCTACTAGATTATACTTGCATGGAAAAATATGAAACACAAATTATTTCAATTGCTCTAGTTACACATGATGGACAGCAAAAATCCCTCTAAAAATGACTTGGGAACTAACACTCATAAAGCATAGACCTAATTATAAATGGAGAAATAATAGACATTGGAAACATAGACCATTAGAGGTTTACCATCACAACATTGTCAAGAATTCAATGGCTGTCAAATCTACAAATATCCCCACATTGTCATTCCAAGGGTATGCTCACAAGAATGAAAATGGTGCATATAATTCTATATATGCAAGATGAGGACCATCTCAAAAGAATGTCTATAAATATTTTCTAGAATCCAATTACATTACCTCGATATGACAGTATTTTGAATTTATAAATTAACATTACTTAATAAATTAGAAATATTTTTCTTGATTTTGTGAAGACAATTTTGTAAATTCTATGAATTTTTTCTAAATTACTCTCTAAGATGGCTAAAAAATACTATTTGCTTACTATTTAAGAATATACATTAATTTATTTATAAAGAGATTTTTATTTTGATTATTTTTCTACTACTTTATGATAATGTTATACTTGTTTAAAAAATAGCTTAACACATTTATAAATCATAGACAAATTCCACATAATTTTATTACAACAAATATAAAATGTTGCATGCAATCTATTTAAAAACTTAAATACATTTTATATCATCTTTCATACATTTTAAAAATAAAAAAGACCATTTTTCTACTACTTTACAATAAGTATTAACTTTGCTTAAATTTTTTATTGTTTTTCTTTTTGTGCTACTTTATGATAAGGATTATATTTGTTTTAAAAAATAATTTAATATATTTATAAATGACAAAAATTTCACATAATTTATCATAACAAATATAAAAATTGCATACAATCTATTTAAAAAATTAAATGCATTAATTTGTATCATCTTTCATATAAGGGAAAGGACTCAAAGTTGACCACCTTAAATTCACACCTCTTAAAATTCTACCTAGCAATTTCAAATCACTTCCAATTTTTTTAACAACTTACTTGACAAGTCCCTTACTTATAACTAAGGTTTCAAGGTCACATCATCAAATATTTTGCCATGTCAACATGATTTTTGTAGGAGTGTCCAAAAAACCTCAAAAAAGTTAGAACGGTAATTTTACACTAAGTCATGTTTTATTGGTGCTCTAATGTGACATCACATAATTTGTTGCTTTTCATATCTAAAAATACACTTCATTCAATTACAAATACTCATAATCAATCCTAACTCTTAAGTCACAAATATTATATTATACTATTATTAAAAAATATTGAACCAACAAATACTATCATAACTATCAAACATGGTCAAGTACTCCATCCTTATTCTAATTATTAAGGATTCAACACTGAGAAAAATGTCCATCTTTAAATGAGTGTTACTTAAATCAAAAAATGGTGGGCATGACCATTAAAACAATTGGCAGATTGGAATCTTTGACAATTGCTCTCACATCCTCGAGCAGGTAAGGAAGAAAATCTCGGAGCCGCTGAGTTAAAAAACTAATCCATAGATTGTTCTAGTCGATTTCTTCCTAGCTGAAAGATTCTCGATATATACAATTCATATATTCCCTCAGTCTCGTTAGCAATAAACATTCCAGAAGGCTTCAAAGTCTTTGCTGCTTCAAAAGCCTCGCGGAATAAGATTTTTTTCTAACATAATTATGCCCGTCAGTACATAGTATAAACAGTAAAGAAAGTAAAGTCTGATGTTTACATACGTGACCTTCATAGAGAAGAACTACAACTATAATTTGTTGACAAACTGTCAACTTCGCCATCAAATGTCCTCCTCAGCCGGCTACGAAACAAGAATAAAAATATTGAAATCGTGGGGATATAACAATTTGAGACGAATCTGATTCATTCTATGTTTTGAATCATTCGGGAGTTAGATATTTCCGTTCTCCACCCAGCAATAATATGCCCCCGGGAACCCTATGATTCCCCCCACCCGGTTATAGAGCGCAAAACTCCACCATCCTAGTTGCCTCGGGTGGGAGACAACTATATCCGGAAAAGGCTAGGCAGCATATAATCTGGTTATTTCATCAGATTTATTAATTAATTAAAAATAAAGATACAATGAATCTAGTCAAATAATCAGATTGTATGCCATGTAGCTTTTTCCACTATATCCAGTCACTTGAAGCAGATCCCACCACGCAATGTTCTGACACCACCATCCGTTGGCGGGTATGATTGGTGGGATTGGAGTCTTGAATGGTGGGCAGATGGTGGGTCTTGTGAGATCGATTCTCAAGACCCTTAGCCCTCCACAACAACAACGGCATCTTTTAATGATGTGTATGAAATCAGATAGTCTATGAGATTCAAGATTGAAAACAGTACAATAATCTTTAAGAGACCCAAGCAACAGATCCCTGTCTCTACTTCTGAGTGTCCATTATTTCTTTGTTGATCATGATTCTTCCGCTACGAATTTTGATCAAATAATCGTCATCTTCGCAATTTTTTGAACAAAATAATTAGAAACTCAACTTTTAAAATATCAAGATATTTAATCCGAAAATCCTTATAAACCGAACACTCCATGATATAATGTCATTCTCTTTTCACCGACCATGATATGCAGGGATGACAAACCTGTCAGCCCTTATACAGAATTAGCGATTATGCTTCGCTTCCACAGCCGAAGGCCGAGTCTGGTTCCCATATCACTACTCTTTTTGCTGGGTTTTGTTTGCGGAGCCGAAACGGATGAGAGTGTTCCGCGGCCCACCACTTTCGTCTTCAACCGCTTCAATGGAACGGAGGAGTTCATTCTGCTGGGAGTTGCAGAAATAAGGTACGAGTCGGTGCTCATGCTCACCAATCACTCGCAGTTCCTCATTGGCCGCGCGTTGTATTCGACGCCCGTACAGATGAAATCGCACGGAAACAACCGCACCGTTTCCTCCTTCAGCACCACCTTCGTTTTCTCCATCGTTCCCCCGCTCTCGCTCACCGCCGGCCACGGCATCGCCTTTTTCATGACGCCTTCGCCCACACTCAACGGTGCACTGTCCGCCGAGTACATGGGCCTCCTCAACGCAACCAGCGACGGGCAAGACTACAACCATCTCTTCGCAGTCGAGTTTGACACCAGGAAGGACGTCGAGTTCCATGATCCCAACGACAACCACGTCGGCGTCGACATAAATAATCTCCAATCGGTCCAAGCAAAGTTCGCCGGTTATTGGGAAGGTAAAGGTCTCAAAGCGCTCAGCCTGAAAAGCGGCCGGAATATTCAGGCCTGGATAGACTACGATCACCTGAAAGCCAAGCTTAATGTGACTATCACAATCGCGGGTCTACCCAAACCGCAAAAACCCCTCATCTCTCTCGACATAGACCTGTCGACCGTGGTTGAAGAGGAGATGTACGTTGGGTTTTCCGCAGCCACGGGAAACTTTGTAGAAGACCATTATATTTTGGCCTGGAGCTTTACCACCAACGGAACCGCGCCGCTTCTGGATGTAACCACTCTTCCTTCCTTCGCAAAAGATAAATCGACCCGCCTCTCAAAGGGATTCATAGCTGGTGTCACTGTCGCCTCTGCCGTTCTGGTTTTTCTAACCGCGAGTGGGATTGTGAAGTGGGCCAGAGCAATGAAAGAGAGAGAAGAAGTGGAAGAATGGGAGCTGGAGTACTGGCCCCACAGATTCCGCTACCAAGACCTCAGCCATGCTACCAACGGCTTCGATGAAGGACAATTGTTGGGCCAGGGGGGCTATGGTCGGGTCTACCATGGCGTTCTTCCCAACAGCGGCTTGCATGTCGCCGTCAAATGCATTACTCGGGAATTCACAGAAGGAATGAAGGGTTTCATTGCGGAGATCAGCAGCATGGGGAGGCTGCAGCACCGGAATCTGGTGCAGCTGCGGGGCTGGTGCAGGCAACAGAAGCAGCTCTTTATCGTCTACGACTACATGCCCAATGGTAGCCTCGATAAATTGATCTTCGAAAACCCCACAGCGGTGCTGCGGTGGTCTGAGAGATATAATATTCTCAAGGGGGTCGCTACGGGGTTGCTGTATCTGCACGAGCAGTGGGAGAAGAGGGTTGTCCACAGAGACATTAAGTCGAGCAACGTGTTGTTGGACTCGGAGCTCAATGGAAGACTCGGGGATTTTGGGTTAGCGAGATTGTACGACCACAGCAGTAACCCGCGGACGACTCAGCTGGTGGGGACGCTCGGGTACATAGCGCCGGAGCTCATCCACACGCGGAAGGCTACGCCCAGCTCCGACGTGTTCAGCTTCGGTGCTCTTTTGTTGGAGGTTGCCTGCGGGAGGCAGCCCGTAGATGAGTCCAAGGATTCGGAACAAGTAGTTTTAGTGGAGTGGGTGTGGGACTTGTACACCACAGACAACCTGCTGGACGCCGCGGATTTCAAGCTGCAAGGCAACTATGGAGCGGAAGAGATGGAAAGAGTGCTGAAATTGGGACTCTTGTGTTCGCATCCGGCGGCGGAAAGGAGGCCTGGCATACGGCTTGCGTTGCAAATTCTGGAAGTGGAAGCTCCTCTGCCTCATCTGGACATTTCTTCCTTTCCTCCGGCTGTAATGACTCCTCGAGGTTTTCTCACTACAAACAGCAAGGCTTCTGATGCGGAGAATTTACCTGACAGTCTCCTACCACGTTTAGTTAGTTGAGCGGCCGTTTGGTCATTTTAGGACTTTTAGACTATTATTTTTATGCTTCTGTTCAGCTGTTTTATTTTGACTTGTCATCAACATCTGTCTGTAATTTACTATTTTTAGCTTTTGGTTGAGTTTGTTTGGGGGAATCTCTAGTGAGCTGAGTGGTTAGGGGAGGTCGTAGGATTAGACAGTCAGTCTGGAAAAACATATAATCATCACAAAGTTTATGAGATCAGAGGAGACTCAAAACAACAGAATTTTAATGTAAATTGGTTCTATATTTTACAAGCTTTTCAATATTGTAGTTAGTTTGCATTTTTTAGTTATTAGTATAATATAAGAACAATTGAGTATGTATTTCTTTTTGGTTATTGAGTGAGTGTATCTCTGCTTTCATGGTTTTTTTTTGTTGTTGAAATTTATTTATTTTCAAAGGTAAGACATAATATAGTATATTTTGAGATTAATTTGTAGGTTCTTGAAGTTTGAAATTATTTTTGGTATTAGAGCACAACTTGAATGATCTAGAGGGGAGTTTACGTGCTTTGGGGAAGAAGAGGCACTATGAATGTTATATGGAGAGTAATACAGTTGATAAAGTACTTAGAAGGTTGTAAGCCTCCGAGGCTAGGTTACCTTGTGGGATTCTAGAGAAGAACCAAAAGTTCAAAGGAGTCGAGTACAATAGTCATAAATCCCATGGAAAGACTTAATCAAATAGGGAACTAGAGTTAAGGTTAAGGTCCTTGATTTTAAAGGTGTATTAAATCTAGAGGCATTCCTTGGATTAGATTCAAGAGTTAGAAAAATACTATGACATGGAAGGAATTGAGGAAATTGATCCACAAAGGGTCAAACTTATAGCATCTAAGATAAAGTCTCATGCTAATCTATGTTGGGAGTGTTGGTTCTATTTCTTGTTACCGTTAATTCTAAGAGAAATTACATTGCCTAAACTTAGAGATCAAAATGTTTGGATCAAGATTTTCCATATGATCAAACTAAGGATAAGGAAAAGCCAGTGAACAAGGTTGGACCCGAGCTTCTACACTTTGAGCTCCACAGGAGTTAGGAGGGCAATCCTACTATGGGTATTAAAGAATGACAAAGCCTATTGACAAACAATGCTATAGGGATGAAACTAGGTCCAACGAGCACAACACAAAATAATTGATTAACTCATTTTTGTGTCGATTTCATATTAAACTATAGCTAAAGACCCTTGAGTAAACCAAACTTGGCACCCAAATTTATCATCAAGGAAAAATATAATTTTAATGTTGACCAATATGAATGCATCTCTAGAGTTATAAAACATCATACATTTGGAGGCTTGAAAAGTTGCGATGAACAGTAAGTCATGCGATTGACATCTATTTAAAGTTGACGTTCAACATCGAGATTTATAAAATTTAATTAATTTGCTTGCTTCAAGTGTTTTTCTTCAGAATAAGTAATTTAAACTATTTAAAAAAATTTGTTTCCCCCCTCCACACTATTTAAAACATTGGAAATGTTTTGATGATTTTTATAGTTAAAAATTTGTGGAACTGGAACGCTTAAAAGCTTAGCAGGTAAAAGACAAAATCGACACCAGAGGCACACACAACATTCAAGGGCTGATTTTTTTTATAGATGGAAATTATAATTGATGTTGATCCTCACCCTATCATCAAAATTTTCACAAAAAATCAAAGTTCAGGAGCTCCTTTGCAACTAGGGCCATCCAACAAGCTATATTTTCTAACCTCGAAACTTGTTCGATGACCTTGAAACCATAACTGGAGATTGGTGATGGCACAAAAATACTAATAAAATTTTCGTAATGAATAAATATACACATTTCTATGATATTATATGAGCCCGCTCGAAAACACCGAAAAATTAAAATTGACCTTGAAAGTTGTCTTAAAACCACAAAATTGGGTCTAAAAGCTCTTGGTGAATTATCTTTCTTTTTCCAAATGGATCATGAAGATGAGACACAAATTCCAAGAAATTAATTCTATTAGTTTTAGGCCAATATACTACCACATGATATTATATAAGGCCGCTCAAAAACACCAAAACATTAAAATCGACCTCAAAAGTTGTTCGAAAACCACAAAATTGGGTCTAAAAGCTCTTGGTGAATTATCTTTCTTTTTTCAAAAGGCTTTATGAAAATGAGCCACAAATCCCAAGAAATTAATTCTATTAATTTTTGGCCAATATACTACCACATGACCCAAAAACAAGGTTTTGTCACTAACTTGAGGATGATTCTACATTGGAAATGAGAAAAAATATAGGTGTCCATAGTGACTCTTGTTTAGGGACATTTACCCCTTGTGGGTATAACAAGATTCTAAAAAATCTTTGGGTGCTGACCAAGTTCCTATAATCTAAATACTCTGTATCTTCTCAACTGTAATGCATTGAGTTAACATTTTCCAAAATTCAATTGGTGGCCTTGTGCCCCCCAAAATGTAAAACCAATATTTCTCTCTATCAAATATTCTATTCTCTAAAGACTGTTCCAAACCTAGTCCAAAAACATTATAATAAATTAATTGTTTACTACCACAACTATTGACATTTTTCACCATACCACTAAGCTTGTCATTGTCAAAGTTATTCATTCCTATATGAACCTTGTTATCAAGCATTAATTTAAATTCCTTATGGTATATAACACATATGCTACACCTATCAAATATATCACACCCACAATATCTGTGACAGTTCGTATCAACAATATCATTGTCATGCTTCATCAAATGTTTACTGAGTTGAATAAAAAAATGAAAATGTTCATAATCTACTAGATATGAGACATCATGAACATTAAACTCATCCTTTATTTGCACATCAAATTTGAAGCTCTCATAATTAATATGTTCAATGAAAAAAATTTCAAACATTTTCTTTGAGCTACTAAAATCTTTATTTAGTTTCAAATATGAAAAATTAGACTGATAAAAATCAAGAACTTGGGGCACATCATTTGAATCTTCATCTAAATTCTACCCCACACAAGCTAAACATACCTCTTATGTAATAAATGAGAATTGTTCATACATATTTATCTCCTTCAATTGAGCTGCATAACACTGATACTCATCTTCATTTGAACATTGCAATTTATTCATATCATTATATGTTCTAGTGATCTGCAAACAAGACTCATTTATCTCAAAAAAATATCATTAATAGACAACTCATGAGTCTCATAAAAAATCATTCCCTTCATCAACATCCTGTGTGTTGATAAACCTTTCTAATTAGGGCTCAAGAACAAAAACTAGTTGTCTAACTCCTTTTATGTATAGTAAATTGATACAAAGGGGCACACATTCAACTCAATGAGCTAATACATCCTTTATCAAGCAATTTACCGACTAAAGTGTGTTATGTTTAATTATGTCAAATCAAGAAATCATATTATTCTTGGATGGTACTTGCATTGTATGTGCAATTGAGGATTCTTGAGTTGTCCTAGAGATTGTGCATAGAAAAATTGACTAGAAGTAAATCCTATCTTATGAACCTTAACTATTTGACAATTATTACAAGTAGGTAATCCAATTAGGACAGTAACCAAACATTTTCAACTAATCTATAATTATTTGTTGATGCAACTATGCAAAGTAACTATTGATAATAAAATGATTACTGCTAACAATTTAATTCAAATAAGTGAACATAATTATTAACAATCTATTTTAACAAGTCATTAACAAATAATCTAAAAAATAAAGAGTACTATAGTTACCTCAAGTGTCCCTTGCTTGGGTGACTACAATCTCATAGAATCTAATCAAATATTAACTCAAGAATCCATCTATTTGATTGAATTTATCTTATTTATTGCATTCTAGAATTGTATTTCAAAGATGATAACAAAATACTACTAACAAGAGTACTAATAGAAAATTCTACATGATCTACCATAAATACATGATCCAGGTAGTCTAATTATTCTGGACTCTAAATATCTTAACAAAAAATTCATCCAAAAACATAGGGAGAGGAATTGCTACACCCCGTCTCTTAATTATCAGGTTACTTTTACCTTGATAATAAATATGATGATAAATGCAGATCATGAACTTTAATATGCTCAATAGGTGAATGAAATATTGAAATATGAATTAAGATGTTATTGCTTCAGAAGGAATGATTATGCTTTATATTGATGAAAAATGTGATGAATGAATATGAATTACAATATGATTACTTTAATGCTTGGATGATGCAAATGGTTAATGATGCTAATATATTTCATATGAAGAGCTAACTACCTATGTGATGCACTAAGTTGGATGCATGAAAGAGTCAAGCCCTTAGGTATGAGAGGGGGAGTATCACTTAGGAGAGAAGCTTGGTTTTGTAACCCTTAATAAACCTAATTGAGCATACACATACTCACACCCTAGTTGGTCAAGTAGAGTTGAGTTAGTCATGAAATTAGGTAGGTAACCTTTGATTATAGTTTGGGGATGATTAATTGTGGTTTTAGTTTTTAGTCTTTGTTTCCCTTGAGTTGGTAAGAAGATAGGGTTATTGTTATGATTCCCTTGTGATAGTTTTATCCATTTAAGTTATGATATTAAAATGCCTTTTTGATAAAGTTGTGATTATGTTTGTGTACTTATATACGAATGGGTAAATATACTAAATATACACGTATATATATGTATTTATATCTAATAAATATATGAATACATTAATGGCCATTTATATATATATATATATATATATATATCTGATATATATAATGATTAATATATTTAAATATTGACCAATGTTATTATATGCAAATATATACATATCAATATCAAAAAATGAATTTATGTATATATATATATATATATATATATATATATATATATAATAATGATAATATTATAATAAATATAATAAATTTATATTGAAATAATTTTAAGTAATACTAGGCGCATATATAGCGCAACCCCATATCGATGAGTTTGGCTTAATAAAGCCAACATATTATGTCTTTGACCAGCGCATCAGAGAGTTTGGAAATCCATGCATAAAGCCAACATACATTATCTTTGGCCAACACTTATAAAGTGCTTAAAATTGAGTTTAGAACCGCCTCATATATCTGATGGTGACGTAGGAAAAGAATATGGTTAGCCAACACATAAACTAAGTATGAATGTTGCATGAACTAGTGCAGAAATGAGTCAATGAAGGCACATAAAGAAGGTATATTATGTAGCGTATAGGATATACTAAATAAGAATGCAGATTATAAAGTACATTGAACATATAACATATAGGATATAGTCAATGTTTCCAAGAAAGATGAAATGGCCAAGCTAGCCACATAAGAGGATAAGGAAACACCTATGCATAGCGTTTCCTTGTGTTAATGTTTTGCATAGTTTGAAACCTACACATAAAGCAAAACATTAGACCAAGTCAACCAAGTCTAAGAGGTACACATGAAATTAGAGGTGCTATGTATACGTTGCAAAAGGAAGTAAATATAGTTTTTAACAATGTGGAAATAGTCTAACCAATTTTATTTTAAAGGGTCGCCAATATATGAAATGTGGCACCAATACATAAGTAAATGGAATGCATAAGAAGTCTCTTTATTGCACATAAGTCTAGAAAAGCAATATCTTAGCCATTAGACTTAGTCAATGTAAACTTAGAAAAAATATAAGAAGGAATTCAATGTGCAAATCAAATAGGAAACATACTAATAAGCTTGTTGTTCATTTGACTCAATAAAAGAGTCTTGTTGTCCCTTGAAACAAGTGGCTCAACCATTTGAAAGGTGAAGACTGTTATGTGTTGCAAACCTATAAGTTAGTTTGATGAGTCATTGCATGAGGATAGAAAGGTGGCATAAGTATTAGCTTGTTTGTAACCTTTGGTTGCTCACATTTTAGTATAAATAGAGGTTATCATTCTACCAAGCTACACTTTTCAATCTAATTATCTTGTTGTTATTTTTAGTGATTTTTCGAGCTAGTGAGTTGAGAGATTGAGGGATTGAGAGTTGTTTTGTTATTTTGCATTTGTGATTGTTGAAGAGAGGTTAGAAGAGGGAACTAATTTGATCTTGGAGGAAGAATCAAGTGGGGTTGAGGAATTGAGCTAGGAAGGGAGTTTAATCAATTGAAACTTTTATACAAGCATTCTAGTTTCTATACCTTTGTCATTCATGTTGGAAAGGTTAAATAGTTTTTTACTATGTTGGAAAAGAATGGTTTTGAATATGTCGTGATGCTTGTACATGCTTGCATGTTTCTTGGTTGTTTATTATTTTGTAGAAACTTGTCATATTGGTTTATATTTGTGTAGATGTGTATGTACCCTATATATAGGAGTTTGTATGAACACAATATATTTATACTATACGTAGTTGCCATCGGTATATGAAGGTTGACTATACTAGTCATTTGTAGCATAAAATAATAATTTGATAGAACCACTTTGGTAGTAAAGTAATTTGATTATGAGTTGTTTTTGATTAGGGGTAAAATAGGTTTTGATGGGACCTGAAACCCATTACATTCTAGTTTTGAAGGGACCCGTAACCCTATCAAAGAAAATAATGCTACATACAAGATAATACACATACCAACATTATCCCAACAACACCAATGACAAAAGATATGGCTACACAAGCTGCATCGGATAAGTAAACAAGGGACCAAGATCCCTTTACAACTAGGGTTTAACTGGGACCTAGAATCCTTAGGTAAAAAAGACACTGCCTACATTAGCCAAGCATCGACAAACCACCCGCTCAGGGAAGAAAATATTGAACTAAGAGAGACAGTCATATTAATGGTGTAGAACACCATCAAAACCCTAAACAAAAACATTAGAAAATCCAATAACCCCACTTCAATAGGGGAGTTAGAGAGCACAATAGAACACTAAAAAAAATCAGCCTTCTTGCAGCAATACCCCACCTAAATTGCCAACCCCAAATCCATCTTAATAGGAGGGAGTACCATTCTATAGGTGAGGAAGATATGAGATCCCAAACCTCTAAAGTCTTCACTCTTCTGCCCCGACAAGCTCCACCTCGATAGGAACACGTAGAAGAGAAAAGAACTCCACACAAAATCTACAACAACCAGTTCCACCTCAATAGAAGAGGGCTCCACCTCAATGGGAGTAGTCTCCACCTCCATAGAGGACCCCAATTGTAGACCCAAAGAGAATTGTTTTGAAGGAAGGGCAGTCAAAACCATCTTTGGCAAAGCAAGATATTGGAACAAGATGTTAGTGTAATTAATTAATTATTACACTAGCATAAGTTAACTTAGGTTTTAATTAATCATATTACTCCTAAGTTGCATTTAATCATTTAATAAAGTTGTTGAGATAAAATTCCCTTCAAGAAGATGAGTTGTCTTTTCTAGAACTTATCTCCATCTTGTTATCATTCCCTAGGTAGTTGGTTAGGGTTTCATATTGTCACATGTAGTGTGATTTGAACACTTGGCAACATCTTATGCATTTTAGGTTTAGCAATTGCCTATATAATCAGGCATATGTTCTCTTTGTAATTCTCCATTTATTATCTATCAATCAATCAATACTTTCTTTGTGGTTGAATATTTCTTCAAACCCTTGTTTGTTTTCTCCATTTATTCTCTTCCTTGTGATAGGTATCCATTTGCATGCAGGTGATCTTGGAGTCTGAAGTTGGTTTTGACAACTTCTACATGGTATCAGAGCTTTCCTGCTGCATGCCTGTTCTTATTTGAAGAGTTTGGAGCTATTTGGAGCTACAAGGGTTTGTTGCATGCCATTTTTTATTGGAGCCGTCATCATATTTGCTTCAAAAATCCAGTTTTCACTCATTTGCAGGAAAAATGATTTCTAAGTTTTGTAGCCAGTGTTGAAATCTAAACTAGGTATCTTTTAGATTTTGCATATCCTACACAGATTTGGAGAAAATTGCAATTTGAAAAGCATTGGGCATCATTTTTATCCTGGCTGAAAGTTAAAAAAATTCTTTTTTTTTTTCATCTTCTGCTTGTTGGATCAAAAAACGATTTCTGGGTTTTATTTCTAGCATCAAAATATTTCTGGGTTTTTATTTTTGTCTACAAACAGTAAGTAGATTTCCCAGAAATTAAATTAGAAATAAACATTTTTTGCTAGAAAATTCGTTTCCTGTAAGCTAAATTCAGTTTTTGAAAAATTCATAACTTTTGGCCACAGTGTCCATTTTTGGCAAATGAGATATTGACGGAAAGCTTGTTTTGAGCACTTCATAGTGGTGTAGGCCATGTTTTTAGATTTGGTCATCTACACAAATCTGAAGTTATTTTCATCATGGAGGCAGATGTAAACATTGGTTTGTGCATGCACTTTTTTTTGTTTGCATGCAGTAGGTTTGCATTTTGTTTTTAATTTATGCATGTTTAGGCATTCTCTCCTTTTGCAATCATTGGGTATTGTAATAAATGAACTGATATAAAGTTCCATCAGGGGGGTTTCTTGCATAATAATCTGATTAGAGTGTGCATGCACTTTGATCTTCATTGTGTTTTGATGACAACTCGCATGGGTTGTGATCTGATTTCTTAGTTTCTTTTGGCCATATTTTGTCTTAGCTTGACACATATCAAATTCATATCGGTTCACACTTTAGATTGAGAGCTTATGGTTAATGATCCGTTTCGGATCCATCTTAGTTTGAGGGCCACTAAATTTGTGGTTAATGTTCCTAAGTCTTTATGGTACTTGTTCTCATGGAAAATTTTTAGTCTCAATTTGACACCGGCATCGAGATTCATGGCTTCTAGATTTTGTCATCATCTTTTCATCTACTATTGCTTTATGGATTCCAGGGTTGTTCCAGTTTGGTGTTTTCGAGTGTCCCATGGCATCGGGTCTGCTGTTGCATTATTATGATTCCGATATGGTTTCTTGTAGACAGAAGTATCTTTCCTTGCTTGTCGAATTGTGGTTCCAGTGCTTCTTTGCTGCAGCCATCTCATTGTATGAGGGGTTTGTCCCACTAGGTTTTCCTTCTCTACTTCATTATTGCATTTGTACATGGGTACCTGATCAGGCCTTATTACCGGGACCCATTCATGCTTTCTTGCATTCATCTTAGTTTTAGGTGCATGCTTATCTAGTCTCCCTAAGTTGCACTTATGGGGGGGTGTTAGTGTAATTAATTAATTATTATACTAGCATAAGTTAACTTAGGTTTTAATTAATCATATTAGTCCTAAGTTGAATTTAATCATGTAATAAAGTTGTTGAGATAAGATTCCCTTCTAGAAGATGAGTTGTCTTTTCTAGAACTTATCTCCATTTTGTTATCATTCCCTAGGTAGTTGGTTAGGGTTTCATGTTGTCACATGCAGTGTGATTTGAACACTTGGCAACATCTTATGCATTTTAGGTTTAGCACTTGCCTATATAATTAGGCATATGTTCTCTTTGTAATTATCCATTTATCATCTATCAATCAATCAATACTTTCTTTGTGGTTGAATATTTCTTCAAACCCTTGTTTGTTTTCTCCATCTATTCTCTTCCTTGTGACAATTATCCATTTGCATGTAGGTGATCTTGGAGTCTGAAGTTGGTTTTGACAACTTCTACACAAGAAAGAAGAAAGCACTTAAGCCACCAAAATAAAAAACCAAAGTTTCTGAGCATTTAGAAAAAGAATTTGTAATAGCTCAGCCCACAAGAGACCCTTGATCACCAACACAAAATAAGGAGCCTTTAGCCAATACAAAAAATCAACCTTCATGTTATCTCTTAAACTTGCACCCGAATTGAGTTGTGAAACTCAGTTAGTTAGAGAAACATGGGGAATTTTCTAGGCTATGGGTCACATGTAATGGAAAAGAACCTCTAGAGAAGGCCGACTTCCTGCTGGTATCACCTAAAACTATTGATTTTTGAAGGAAAAGGAAGAAGAAATTCTTTAAAAGGTAAATGCTAAAATGAAAAATGCAGGGTGATACACCTAACTGACTAGGACTATGAAATTCCATATTTTCAAACACTTGAATATTGATGATAACATCTAAATTGTACAATTCATTTCTATATGTTTATACATCAATGTTTCACAGGAAATTTTGAGTGCACTATCTTCAAAAAGGAAAATAATATTTTCACAGTTTAAAGGTTAAATGCAATTTAAACATAACCTATAACCTACATAAGTATATTTTCCAGAAATGGCATGAAAACATGAGACAAAACCACAAGGAGATTAAAATACCTCACTAACAGCTTGATTAATCAATTGGTTATGCACAATACTGCAATGATGAAAAGGAAACACAACGTAATCAATGGAATCGAAGGTATTATCTGTATATCATATCCCAAAATACTGAGTTACAAAACATGCTCAAATTGTCAAAGGACTATAAAAGTCTCTATCTCTAGAATTTACATAAGAAGAACTAACTGAAAATGAGCTACCAAAAGTGACTAAGTAACAAAGCTTTAAATGGTTCCACCAAAAAAGGCTCTAGAAGCATCTTGGGTCGGATGCAACAATAAACCTATAAATCTAGCCACTAGATTTTATCTAAAAGAGTTCAAAATAGGTGAAAAATTCAATCTTGACTAAGTCCAACATGATGACACCTCAAAAAGGCTCCAAGATGCTCTCCTAAGCTCATAAATGAGTCGAAACAACCCCTACATCTTTGGCATGTGTTGAAAACTGATTATCAACCCTCCTAGATACTCTCCTCATGTTTGCAAATCTTTAACTCCCCAATATTCTTGGCATGTCATAAAACCCATTTACTCTCTCTCCTATGACTTGGTCATCTTGACACATGTTCTTTTGTTTACATTTTAAAGAAAATAATGATTCAAATTTTAGTGATTTATAGGCCATCACATAAAATTAATCATTTTACAAGGTGATAAAATGCAAAGAAATAAAATAAAAATGAAACCTCCATGCATCGGTCAAAGACTAAATCAAGGCATTTACCAAGTCAAAGAAGACATGTCATTTACAAGGAATTTAGCATAGACAATGCACAAGACATAAGTCTTAGCCCATGGTGGAAATAAGTGCATGTTATTTTATTTAAAAGATAGGCAAAAAATGCCTAACCTTTCATCGGCCAAAAGACTTAGGGTAAAATCCCTAAAGAAAAAATGAGCCATAGATCTTGCTTTTTCATTTTTCACTGAGCCAAAATTGGGAAACAACACTGCTAGCCATGAGGGTTTCAGAGCTTTCTCCACAGAGTTTTCTATAGCAGATTTCAAAGATTACAGAGGGATTTTCCAATAGTTCTTGTACAAAAATAAGAAGAAGAAACTCAGGTAATCTTCCTATATATACAACCTCACATTTCTTTTATTACCTCTATGAAACACTGCTTATCCGAGCCCCTTTATCAAAATGATGAATACATTTCGTCTTTTTGTGCTTCTATATTCTTTTTGCTCTGTGGTCTCTGCTACATTCGGGTAGGAAATGATTAAAAGAACTTGTATTTATGTTATTATTTCTCTATTCATAGAGAAATTGTAATGACTTGAATAAAAGTCACAAATCGCAACTTCTCCTTCTATTCTCGGCCTTTGTAAAACTTTTCTATTGATTTTCTTAAAAACATGGGCATCTTTGATAACCTTGTGATGCCTCGCGCACTTCAAGTATTTTCTCTATATTTAGACCAGAAGAAAGGCCATGACCTCACATCACTTGGTTGTATTTTCTAAGAAAATTAAAATAAAAACCATTTGTTTGCACTCGATGCTTACCCACCTCTGTATTTTCTTGCAAACACATTAAATTTCATGCATTTCAGGTTTTGGTTGTGATTTTCATAAGCTTTTACCTAATCTCGGCCTATAGCCATAGATTTATATTTTGAACAACAATATGGAAGCAAAAACCCTCTCTTTACCTTTATTTAAACAAACAAGGCCTTTGGAAAACTATACTGCCATCAGTATCCTCGTTACAGGGCATTTTATTGAACACTATTGCTATTATTGGTTGTGTCCTCTTACAGGATTTATGGCCACTGTATCTATCATATCTCAATGTTACTCATGATTGTTAACTGTACCTGCATCTACTTGCATTCATGTGAACTTAATAACCATACATGATAATCTTCAACTCTCAAAATCCTTCATAGAATTTGTAAGTACTTTGTCACTGTCATATTGGTTGCCACTTTTTGTTCATTTAACTTTTTGAAAATGTAGAATTTTTTTTTGTTGTTGTGCAAAAACAAGAAGTATCTGTTCCAAGCAATACAATAACCTATCTCCTTCCAAACATTACATGATTCAATTACACCTCAAAACACCTCATATTTTGTAGTCATTGTAACAGTAACAATGTGCATTGATATTAGAAAATAAACCATCTGTATGATTTTCATTCATTAAGGTACAAATCTAATCATACTTTATACTATTATGTTGAACTTACAACATATATCTCCACTGTTAAGTGCAAGGTGCAAGATCCTCAAGGCATTCTGTTGAATCTCATCTCCTGTCATTGCCAAATAGACTCCAAGACTGTCATAATCTCACTTAACTTTTATAACACTTTTAGGAATTGTCCTAACATGATTTATATTGAATGCATTTATTATTGATGTGTCTATTGTCATGGCAAGAACCTCTTCATAAATGTTGATTATGTTCTCATCTGAATTATTACATTTCATTATGACAACACCCTAGCATTTTGAAACAGTTCACATGATTTATTTATGCTGTAACTTGGAAACCCACAACACCCCAAAACATAGCATCCATATGATATAGTCACATTTACTCTGCATCACAACCTCACTGCTTTATTGATATCATGATTTCCACTAATATCTTGATGCAAACCTGTTCTCTTATAGCACTATTGGATTTTGGATACTGGATTGTCATGTATCAAAATCATTGTCTTCAAACAATTACTACTGACCATCTTCTGGCACTAACTTATGCTCCTATGATCTTTGCATTGAAACTTTTGAATGATCATGTTGTTTTATGCTCTCTACACTATTTCAATGAGAAAATTGCTGTCACTGTAACACTATACTTGTGGTTTACATCTCAAAAGATACTGTTGTAGATTCTTGGCATGGTAATCTATTTTGAATGCACCTTAAGTATACCTAAAAGGTTGTGCATAAATTATGAGCTAGGATCAACCCTTGTGGGAGCCACATTTTCTCCACTCATAAATTGTAATTTGATAAATCAAAATAGAATAATAATTACACCTATATTTGCACATGAAGCAAACATGTTAGCAAATTGATGCATATTTTGGATGTGTATGATGGCTTGATGCTTTCCTGGACACCTAAAGTATGCATTGCCTATTTGATATACATTGAGATTAGTTTATACATGTGTAAGTGTTTGTTCATGTAATGTTAGAGATTTTTCATTGCTTAGAGCATTGATCTAACATCATTGCTATTGTCAGATGCAGGGACTTGGACACATAAAACTCAAGTGGAATAAAGGCTACTCGGGACAATAAGCTAGAGGCAAACAACAACATAAACAAGTCATTTAGGAAATGACTGGTCTCTTTCCTTATATGTGCATTCCATTTAATTTACTTATCCATGTATATTCTTTTCTTTATGTATATTGAATAAGTTAGTCTCATGGCTTGTGTGAGACCATGAATATTTAAATCATCAATAAAGATTACTTTTTCAAAAAAGACCTGTATAAATCTCTTCTATGTTACATACATCTATTATAATGCAGTAATCTGTTATTCATGAAATCTTTGAATTTCTCTTTATGTAATAGAATGTAATGAATGAAAGGGATAAGAAATGTACCTTTGTTTTAAGTTTTGAATCAAAATATCTACCTGTATGAGCTATTAGTGAAATTTGGGTAACACTTCTAAAGATAATAAAATCCCTTCATAAGAATAAACTTCACCATCTTAGGGAGGGTCATGACCCAAAGGTCACACAACAACAACTTCATAGCTAATTAAGATCACAACAACAAAATCACCCTTAAACATGATCTGTAAAGAACTAGGAACCCATGAAGCATACACAAATCCATTTAGCAAGGTAAACTTCAAAAACAAGGGGAACCAAGCCACAAAAGAGAGGCTCCCTTTCACATCCATAGCAACAATGACAACAAAAAGGTTAGAAACGGTACCATTTGGATTTAAAACCACTTGGGTTGTCAACATAAATAGGATTTTTAGTATGGATCTCAAGACAACCCCCAACCAACCTTTATGGAATAAGCCATCAGTAGACCAATGCCTAGCTAGCCCCAAACCTCCAACAAAAAACCATCCCACCTCTGCAAAATAGAGCTTCAATGAAATGAAGTTGCCAAGATTCTCCAAACGAGAAGAAAAGAGGTTCTTTCTCACCCTTTCCAATAAACATTCCATAGACCCAATGAAAGCCAAAATAAAAAAATTCCCCTGAAGAAGTAGCCCAAAACTCCACACAAATCAACAACACCAAGGTTGAGAGAGACATAGAAATACAACAACAAAAAATGTTTCCAAAAAGATATCCCTCAATCAGAAACCTTCCAAAAAGAAGGGTACAAAGATAGAGCACCCACATCAATAAGCTAGTAGAGAGCACCAACATCAAACCATCAAAAAGCATGATCGAGAAAGAGACCAAGAACTAGGAAGCAAAATGTTGGATAGGGCTACAAAAATATACCCGATAAAGCACCAAGCCACAACCCAGATCAACATCCACCATCATCAACCCAAACCCAACCAACATGACATGAAGAATGTTTCCAAAAAGATAGCCCAAAAGGAAAAACCTCCCAAACAAAAGGGTACAAACACAACCCATCAAGAAACCAAGAAATGGGAAGAAAAAAATCAGAAAGGGCTGCCAAAATATACTAGAGAAAACACCAAGTCGCAACCCAAGGAAACATCCACCGTTAGTAACCTAGACCCAAGAAAAACAACAAGATCCATGGAAGAAGGAAGGTCATCCTCAACATTAGAAACAACATCCTTTCCATCTCCATTCAAAATGGAGCTCTTTCTCCTATTCTTGCCCATCCACTCCAACCCACCAAACAACACCTCACAACCAACCACCAGCCAGCAACATGAAGAACCCAACAGAACATCTGCGAAGCATACAAGACCCAACAACCTTCCATCACCACCCAGCATAAAAACATCACCATTTTTTGGATCAGACTCTCCATCTCCATCTCTCTCCAAAGATTTCAAACACCCCCCACCTCTCTTCTCGCTCTTGATCTCCATTTCCAATAAAGTTAAGAGATAAGTTATTTTTTGTTGTTAGTGATATATAATATGTTAATAGAGATAAAATCCTTGATTAATTGTTGTTAAGTGGGTTATTATAATCTATGGGGAAGGGGGTAACCTATATATAGAGTATGAATGGTCATAAAACTAAATCGAGCTAGGAAGGTGGGTGAAATAGATGACTCTCGCTTGAAATCCTAGGTGATGAATTATTTGGACAAAGTAGTGTAAGTAGCCACTGTTTATGTACTATAAATTCACTATGATTCAAGTTTACATTCTAGGCAGGGATAGTCATACATGTAGGTTGTAACCACTGTATGGCAGCTCTAGATATGTAAGACACAACACCATGCTTAGAAAAGGCTAAGGTTATGAGGTTACTAAACCAATCTCTTCGTCAAAGGGTAGGGCCATCTTACTAGTTTGGTGGATGTGTGGGGGATTGTAGTAAGTCCATGGTTGGTCAAAACATGCTTGAGTGATGGTTCTCTTCACACATTTAGTGACCAAGATTCGAGGAGGATATTCTAGACCATTTTTACTTTCTATAGTCAGTAAGCTTGTTGAAGCTATGCATGTAAACTTGTAACCATCTCTATGAAAATTGTAAATGTGAAATGTCATATTGAGATTATGTGTGATCAATACTTGTATTAATGAAAGGAATTATTTTATATATGCAATGGGAAAGTTTGAAATATGTTTGAAATGTGCATTTATTATTCAAAGAAAAACAATTTTTTTATTGCTCTTAAGGGCTAGATGCATAAACTGTTCACTTGTGGGTAAAACATAGTAAAATTATTGGGTAGAACAATGGGCATATTACAATAATGATTCCTATCCTAAGAACAACATAAATAGGCAAATGATCATGTAGAGGTGTATGAGTATCATAGTCCAATTATAAATATTCATTATATAGAAGACATATATAAATGAAAACATGCAAAACATAGCATAATCCATAAATATAAACCACAATATTTTTCTTCCATAAATTCCTTCTTATCTTCATAGATATCTTCATTGATGGTGACATAATAAATGATAAAGAAAGTGATTTATAACAATCCCACAATAATAAACTACTTATTTCTTCAGGTACAAGATGCTACATCCCTTGTTGTAGATAAACACTCGGTTGTGGGGCATGTGCAGGATCATGATGGGCCAAAAAGTGGCAATAGGAAAAAGTAGCATTATTCACTCACTAAAAAATGCGGAAATCCCGAGTTGAATTTTATTTTGGGCTGGGTGTCAGTACATTGCTCCATAGCAATGCCCAAGCCTAAGTTTTACAAATTGGATATCCGTTTTGAATCGGATATCCGATATTTGAAAACATTTAAAAATGTATTGTGGTGGTAAAATTTTGGTTTCAAAAATCTGATATCCAATTTGAAACGGATATTCAATTTGAAACAGATATCCAATTTGTAGCACACATAGACCCAAAATTAATTAGGAGGTGTAGGGTGGACAAGAGATAGAGAGAGAGGGAAAGGGAGAGAGAGAGAGGGAGGGAGAAGAAGGAAGGGGAAGGGAGAGGGGAAGAGGGGAAGAAGAAGAGAGAGAGAGAGAGAGAGAGAGAGAGAGAGAGAGAGAGAGAGAGAGAGAGAGAGAGAGAGAGAGAGAGAGAGA
>CM021100.1:946536028-946652208 GCA_007115665.2 Sequoiadendron giganteum | reverse complement strand
GGAAGGAGAAGGGAGAGGGGAAGAGTGGAAGAAGGGGATAGAGATGAAGAGAGGGAGAGATAGAGAGAGGGAAAGATAGAGGGAAAGGGAGAGATAGAGAGAGATAATTAGGAGGGGGAAGGTAGAGGGAGAGAGAGAGAGGGGGGGAAGGTGGGAAGAAGGGGAGATATGGGAAAAGAGGGAGAGATAAAGAGTGGGAAAGAGAGAGGGAAAGGGATAGAGAGAGAGAATTAGGAGAGAGAGAGAGAGAGAATTTGGAGGTAGAAGGGAGAGGGGAAGGAGGGGAGAGAGAATTAGGAGGGGGAAGGGAGAGGGAAGAAGGAGAGAGAGAGAGAGAGAGAGAGAGAGAGAGAGAGAAGAAGGGTCCGAGAGAGGGAGAGTTAATTAGGGGGGAAGGGAGAGGGGAAGAGGGGAAGAGGAGGAGAGAGAGAGATAGAGGGAGAGAGGGAGGGAGAGAGAGAGAGGGATATAATATTTAAATATTTAATATATTAGTAATATTAATTAGTTATATAATATTTTTTATATTAACTTAATATATATATAAATATTTATACATTAACTAGAATATATAAATATTATACATAATAGTATAATATGTTATATATTATACATAATTCCGTAAGAGATTATCATAAATTATAAATTATATATTGAATTCTAAACTATATTGTATATTCTCAACTAGATATATTAAAATAAACTATAAATTATTTATTGTAATTTTTTAAATTATATATTAAAAACTATATTAGATTTTTTAAAATTATATATAAAATAAATCGGATATCTGATTTGAAAATTTCAATTTTTTAAATCATTTATTAAAAACTATATTAGATTTTTTAAAATTAAATATAAAAAAATCGGATATCCGATATGTCTGACACAAAACCTACTACCTAAGGATTAGCCTCGGGTTTGCTTCGGAATTTGGCTAGGACATGCCAATCCTAAGAAGTCAACACAAAAAACGTGTTTAACAGCTTACCTTGTTTTTCTAGACTTCGCCCATGTGGCTGACGACTTTTTTTTTACCCTAAATTAATGAAACTAAAAGGGTTTTTAAAGGAGATTCTCAGCTTTCTACCAATATAAATTATGCTTTATTTTTAATTTAATAAATAATTATTATTCATTTTATGTTTGAATTACGACTAAAGTCTTGATTGCTAGGTTGATTGAAAAAAATCTATATCTTTCAAACTGTATAACATTTTTTGAATCCAAAAAATGCGTCACATTCTATGCTTCGCGTACTATTGTATCAAAAAAAAAATTGAATTTCATGAAGTTTTGACCAAGTTAAGGTGGTCAGACATACAAGTTTTTATATTTTTTAAAAGTTGTAATAAAAAATCCATAATTAATTATTTACTCAGAAAAAAAAAAACAAAAAAATATGCATCTCATCGGGACATGAGTCCTCTACTTATATCTAAAATTTTATTAAAAAATATTATGATTTTATTATGGTTAGGGTGGTCAGACAGACACCTACTTTTTATTTTTTCCATGAATTTTTAGTACTACTGCATTGAAATTTCAAATTTTCACCAAATAGATTTTTTTTTCACAAAAATTAACCTAGTAGTTTAGAAACTACATTCAATTTTCCACAGATTCTATTCTTACATATTTTTGAAATAATATAGATAACTTATTCAAATTTTTATGTCAAATTGCCCAACTCTGATTTTCTGAATTTTGATTGCCACTTAAGGACCTATTTTTTCCATGATGATCCTGCACATACCCTGTGGGTTGATAAACTTTCTTTGCTATGGGTGACTGGCCTTTGCTGCACAAGGGATATTTTTTCTCAATCGTATCTGCACATTATAAATTAACTTAACTAACATAAAATACTATCATATTTTTTAAACATTCATAAATGAACATAACCATTCAAAAGTATACCATACACCCTTCTTAATGCTTTAATACTTGATAAAAAAGAAAGTATGGATAATATCTTGGAAAATTTTAGAAATTTCATGAGAAATATTAAAATTAAAATAGGAAAGAGAGGATAATTTCTAAGCTCATCACACCCCCCACTAAGAATCTTTCTTATCCTCAAGCAATTTAGGGCCTTAGATTATATTGAAGTGTAATAATTCTATAGTCCATTAGATTAGTAATTCCTTCCATCTATTTCAAATAAAATTCTTTTTTTCTCAACTAATCATTCCCATCTAGTCTGTTATGTGGTTTCCCATGATTTTTTTCCCAACTAGTGTGGAATTGGATATAGAAGAAAAGGAGGATGAAATACCAGGGGAATATAGGTGATATTATGCTCAAGGTATGTCGTGATGTTCTGGTGTGCCCGAGTGACTAATGCTACAAAATAAAAAACAAAATGGGGTCATTTTCTTTTCAGTTCCTATGTCATTTTGTTTCATTTGTCATGTGAAAAATTTAATGCCTCCCTACCTATTCTAGCAACCAATTATTTGAATCTTTTGTAATCTTTAGCTCTACATTCTAGAATATTTTTCTCTACCCCTAGTCATTCTATCAATTCAATTTGGATTCTACCACCACTTGGTTAGGGTCCTTGGCTTCTGCTGTAATTTTGAGGGGAATTGATTTTCCCTTTCATGATGCTACTATTGTAGGAAGCCTCTATGATGTTCATTTTGTATAAATAATTATAATTCCTTCAATTGAACATCCCCAACAAAAAAAACGAGTTCCTAGAAATGTCATATGGGATAGCCAACTCATGTAGATAAAGTTCACATAAATGGTTTTGCATCTCACAGGTGGCTCTTTGGTAAGTTGTTAGAAATAACTTAGATGCGGACAATGAGATAGGGAGGTCACTATAAAATTGGAAAAATTATAAACTTAAATAAATTTTGTTCTTCTAAAAATAGGGTATAAACCCTTGCAAGTGGTCTACAAGTTGCACCATCATTTCAACCATTTGATTAGTTTTGAGCTCTAATCTTTTGATTTATGCATTATTTTTTCTTCTCATTATTTCAATCACATTTCAATTGGGCAATTTCCTCTATTTTATCTCACAATATTAATCCAAGGGTTATCATGGTTGGGGTTGCAGGTTCTTTTGGAGAGTTACTCTATTGATAAGGATACAAAAATTTCTTATTTATCTCAATAATGGCCATTTGGGACAATTTTTCCAAACTTGTCCCTTACTGCTAATAATCTTGCAACTGACTCTCTAACTTCTTAACTTTGTTATCCAACTTGGTTTATTTTTGTTGGTATCCTCTCAATTGTTCCTCTAAATCTTCAATTTTTTAAGAGCTACTTGCAACTCATCAATTTTTTCCAACTTCCAAAAAAATTCTTCTTTAAACTCATTAGAGGAGGAATTTTTTTATTGGTCTTCTGCATTGTTGGGAGTTTTTTTCCACTTCCTCATTGTATACAAATCCTTTTTCTAATTTTGTGCTCATGTCTAAATACATGAATTACATACTCTTCAATTCTATCAACAAATAAATCTTCTCTCTTCAATTCTATGTTTGTTTCCACAAGGACCACCTACTTATACTTAGGAGAGATATTTCCTCCTATAACACATTTTCCTTTAGATGGTGTGAATTCCTTTTTGGTTGTGTGTTCCATTTCTATTTTTTTCTAGCTTTCGAAGAAGAAGGTGTATGCCTTTTCTTGTTGGTTAAGTATGGAAGGGGAATCTTTAAAGATAGGGGTCTCTAAAACTAGGGATTGTATGAGTTGAGCCACAAAGGCCCTACAAGTTGATTTTCTTGCATCTCATGTTGTTCATGGTGGCTATAGGAAAGTGAGGTACTTTTTTGAGAAGAGGTTGCATTTTCTTCTTCATCTTCCTCTAGTTGTTCATTTTCATCCCATACCCTATCTTTCTTAGTTGGCCCAAGCCTTAAGGGCCTATCATTTATATGGTTGCAAGGTAAAAGAACAAACCTATGCCAAACTTTTAACCAACTAATAATTCCAAACAAAATAGTTTTATCCTAAATAGTTTCAGCCAAAACTACATGGCCTATTTGTGGCACATAGAGTTTTAGATGAAACCCTTTCGGTTGAAGCAATATTTTTTTTCCCTTTGTTTCTTTAGAATGCAACTCAATTTGTATGTAAGTTTTCAACTAAAAGGGTTTCAGTCAAAAGGGTTTCGGTCAAAACCCTTTGACTCAAAATTGTCTATGTGGCATCCTATTCCTTGTTGGTAGCCACCTCATCTCTTTTCAAAAATTTCTAAAAGTTTCCACTTCAACATGATATTTCTTTAGTAATGATTTTTTTCAAAAAATTAAAAATACCCTTTTGTAGAGCTCAAAGTGAAGAATCCATATATATATTGATATTTTGATTAGTTTTAATATGTTTTGTAAAAATAATACAAGTAAATTGTTGAAATAAAAATGAGGTTGATTAGAGATTAAAACAATATACTAAAACATATTAAATTTTTTTGAAAATATATGGTGCACTAGAGGAGAGAATCTTCTCCAAAAGGGTATATATATTTTTTTAAAAGGATAAAAATAGACAATAGTTGATGTCAAATGAAAACTATCAAATTATAGTAGGTTTGACTTTAACATGTTATTACAAGAAAAATATACACCAATTTTTTTCCATACACTAGATATTGGAGTTGTCTATTTGGGGAAAAAAATCAGGGAAAAATAAAGTCGTTTTCTAATTTTTGCTTGACGTCAACTAAACATCACTTTTTCTTACAATTTTTAGCAATTCAAAATCTTCTCTTAGATTTATAAAAAATATCAAAACAATTTTTAAAAAATTTGAAAAATTATAGGAAAAACTTCATCAAGAGTTCTACATTTTATTAGTTTACATCATTTTGAAATTTAAACCATATAGACCATTTTTATGTGGTCGAAGTTAATAATTTTTGTTTGTGTTGGTCAATTCCTTTATAAAGTGTGACACAGGTTTATACTTTTACCCCGCATTCTAATTTTCTTAAGAAACATCTAACAATTGAGTTTGGAGACTCCTTTTTATCAATAAAAAAATTAAAAAATGTTGTGACTAGGCCGATTGGTTTCCTTTTCTTTTATGTTTAACAACCATTCTTTTCAACATATTTAATAGATAATTTGGGTCATTCACAAGCCTATTGTGGCAAAGATGGCTTCGCAATTTAAAATACACCATGTATAACAAGGATTGTCTACCATTACAAGTTAAATACTTAATAATATAAACAACAATAGAGGCCCATAACTAGGGTAAAAAGAGACATTTTGTACCTTGAGCTGATGTGTCTAGATATTCTCTTGATTACAAAAATTCAGCTTGAGCTGTGATAGAATCAACTTGAGTTGGAAATTCTTATTGAATTGTAGGAAACTCAATTACTATTGTAATTGATGCTTTTGAAATGTCAAATCTCAATCCATTCACCATGGCTTCATTACTCTACAATTTCCTTGAAAACTACTATGTCATAGCCTCATTATACTCATTTAATATAAGAAAATAATATAGCCACCCAACTTGCTAGAAAATAGGTAAATAGTCTTGATCATTTAACAATACCATATGGTTAGTTGATTCTTTTTTGATGATTTCTCCATCCATTCTATGATAATGTAGCTTACTTAGGAATTCTATGTTTACCTTCTTATTGTGGTTTCTTGTTTTTCTTTATAGCCATTTACTACTTCTATGATCGACAATTCATTGCTCTTATTGCGTGTGCCTTCTACCAATTTCCAATTCTAAGAATATTCCAGGGGTGCATGGAACATAACCAGTTGCCATAAATTATGAAAAGAAAATGCTTAACATGTATTGTTGGTATGTTCAAAATATTTTTAACGTATTGAAATCAAGGTGGAATTCCCCCAACTAAAGTTATCATTTTTCCTGTAGGAATTACAGAAGGGAAGATTTTAAAGCATTGGTGAAATGCATATAGTTTAGAATAAATGATGTGAAAATTTTGAAGTGAAAGCATGGTTAAAAGTTAGAGAAAAAGGGAAGAAAAATGACAAGTGTTTTAGAAGAAGATGGTTTTTTTCTTAATCTCTACTTTGACCACATAATAAGGAGTTTGGTTAGGGTTTCCTGGCATGTTGAAGCAGTCCATGAGGAATTTAAAACACATTGTAAGGGCAATAAACAAGAAACCCATGTTGCTGGACCAAATGAAAAGATGTGGCTCGTAGAAAAGGTTGGGAGGCTACCTGCCCATGTTGCAAAAAAAAATGGAAGAAATAGTGTGGTGCATGAAAAATGGGGAGTTTTCTAAGGGTTACAACAGATTATGTTCGTATAACATACATCTCCATAATGAAAGCATTATGTGGTTACTATTCTAGGTATGTTAGCATTGAAAAGGCATTTAAAGTTTTTCTTGAGATGATTAAATGAAGTGTTTTATTTGGAATGTGGGTTCTAGATTAGCATATAGTAAGTCTTAGAACTCTCATATATCTGTCAAAGCATGGTTTGTTGAATTATTCAATAAACCTGACATTTAAAAAACCCTTAAGTCTATGATACAAATCACATCAGGAAAACACCTGTAGGTAACATTAATTTGCATGACATAGTTTCCTTTTCTCAAGTAACCCAAGGTAAATAAAAGTTATTGAAGTCTTATACAAAGTCATTGAGGTTAGATGAGGAAAATATGTTTGGGGTACATGAAAAAAATTGTAATGGCACAAATGACAGTGTGACTAATGGACAATCCGCCATGCATAAAAGACAGAGTCAATAATTGTGATGAGACAATGGATTGATGAGAATATAAGCCACCATAAAATAGAGAGAAAATAATAAAATTTCCCTTGAATCTTGATCAAAAGGAAATGACAATAGGGGTTCATGTTATAGACCAAGAAAATGTGAGATGTTTGTCATAGTGCCTTAAGAACAGGTGGTTAGTGTCCCTTGAGTGAAACCAAAATTGAGAGCTTAGAAGATGCAAGGTTCAATTAAGACATTCTACAATGGTAGGAGGACATACCTACAACATTAAGGATTAATGAGCTAATAACATAAATGGGAACCCTTCATCAAAGAGGCAATCTATGATCTTGACATGAGAATAGAGGAAGGTCATGATGGGAATCCATATTGAAGTAATCAATGAAATTCATATGAATGAGAGTTATGAAGAGGTTATAAAATTTTTGACAGTCCTATGCAGCTAGAAGCATTTAAAATCCAATGAGAGGACAACCATTAATGAAAAAATGAATCACGGTCATAAAAGGAGCAGGTTGCAAAAAGATCATGAATGAAAGTCATCATTCATGAATCATTACTCATGCCATAGTCTCCGAAAGTTGGAGAAGACAACATAAAATTATTGCACATCCAAAGGAGGAAGCTCACTTTGGTAAAAAACAATATCAACATTAATTTTGTGAAAAATATTTGTTATTTCATTTGATTGCTCATTGGAAGGGATAGGAATGTGTTGTAGGGAATTTTGCATCATATTGTGATAGTGAGGGGAGACTTGATTAAGATCCCATAAGGAGATTTTAGTGGGAGTATTTCGGAGTTGGTCAACAAGGTCATGCTCTCGAAGGATTGGATTTAAGCGAGGGGAAGCAAGTAATATTGGATTAGGTAAAGGTAAAGGAGTTAAAGGTGATGGTTGCGGTCACAAATTGTTTCTCGTGTAATGTAAATCAGCAATGGTATTATGACTCGGTGGCTGCAACACATTATGAGTAGGTGGGTAAAGGATGAATTTGGGTTTCGTTTGGGTTGAAGATCTGTTTGAAGGGGTGTACAACACAAGTTGAGGTTGAATAATATTATCATCCTTGAGCAAGGGAGAGACTAAGGTTGGCTCTTTATTTGCTTCTAAGGATATAATATTATTATTGTCAATGTTATCCTCATCTGGTATCATGATATCCTCCCTAGGAGGAAGGTTTTTAAGAGAACTTCAAACCGATTGCCCTTGCCAATCAAAGGTTGGTTCTTCTACAATAGCCTCATCACTAATGGGGGAAGGATCAATGATGGAAGGGTCATGTTTAAGAAGGGTTTCTTTAGGTGAAGGGGGATAACTAGGATGTTCATGACCTTTAGTAATTGTGTTATCTAACAACAAAGTATCTTCTTCGCAACTAGGAGTAAAAAAATTGTTAGTGTCATGATTAGCTATGTTTGTGTTGCCTTGTTCATTAAGGTCTTGTCCACTAAGAGAGGTAATAGGAGAGAAATAACTAGGATTATAATAACTCTCATTGAATGGTTCCTCTAACAAAATATCTTCATCACTAAGAGGAGAGATATTAGGAGAAGAACTAATATGATCATTAGGAATGTCCAAAGTTGTCTCTTCTTTCACTACAACATTCTCATAGGGAGGGGAGAGGAAATTTTTCTTAGCATGTCTAGTTATGTAAGCTACTAACATTGTTTGAATAAAAATTAAAATTACATGTAGCCATTTCATGCAATGTTTCAACAATATAAACAATGTATATGCAATAATACAAAACATTTTTATCCAAGATATGCTAAGCTTTAAGAATGTATATAATGTAGATGCAAGAATGAAAATAGATTTTAAAAAACTAATACAATTTTTTATGAATATAAACATTGTATATGAAAAAGTGAAAAGTACTTTTATAAATGTGATGCAAAATTGTAGAAATGGAAGCATTTTCAGATCTAATGATGAAATGATTTTAAAAATGACCATCCTAAAATGATGATTTTGAGCTAGATGCATAAAACCTATGTTCCCAAAACTTTCTAGAATTATACTATATGATACTAGGATATTAAGAAAGCACAAAAATGAGGTTTTTGGTGCTGTGATAGATAGTGAAAAATCTGGAAAGGGACTAGGTTGTCCAGAATGGCGAATTAGTCCTAGTTAGGTTTTTTTTTTTTCAAAATTTCTAGAAAATTTGCAACTGTTTTGGATGGGTATGATGTTGGGTGACCAGAAGAATAAAGCTAGGTGAAGATTTTGGATGAATGAAAATGATTTGAGATGCAAGAATGCAAAGTATACACACTCTCATGCATGCAAAAATGTGAAACCCTAGAATGCAACTTAAACAATGCAAAATGCAATACACTAAAAACCTAGGATGAAAATGGAATCCAAGGCAGAAAAGAAGGGCGTAGGAATGTCAGGTTCATTAAAATGTAACAAAGATTTTGGCACCACAAGACTCTCTAACACTTATAGGATTTTTCACCTAGAAGGAGAGAGAAGTAGGTCAAAATGCTTATGTTACATTCAAAGGGATTGGGGGTTTAAAGTGATGTGTGTGGGATTCCCTAAATGGTAAAAAATAATGAAATAATCTATCTATTGAATGTAAAATATTGAAATGCAAGTGCTGGAAAACACATAATGATATGCAAAAAATTAAACTAAATGACCTAAGAAAGAACATGAAACATAACAGAAAGTTGGGGAATGAAAAGGGTGTGCACCTAGATATTTCTAGAGGCTGGAAATGCTGCTACATCTGGAGTTTAAGCCTACTGGGACATTTACGCCATTCTAGGTGGCCTAGTCCCAAATCTGAGAAAATTGGTCCGAAGCTCGTTTCTACCAAACAGGTGTCCGAAAATGTAAAGATCACTGAAAAGCATGTCCAGTGGGACTAGGTCCAATGGTGACTTAGTCCTCATCTAATTTTTTGTAAATTCAGAAGGGGAAACATAAGCCCTCAGTCTGCACTTCAATTCTTCACAGGTGCCCGCTTCTAAAACTCTGATTTTCGATCCTGAAAGTGATTTTTGGTGGATGTTTGGAATTTGCAAGCAAGGAGAGGTCTTCAAAAAGTCTCCAAATCCTTCAATTATATTCAATGTACCTTAATCTAAAAACACACAAGGAGAGAAAGAGAAAATGTCGATTGTTAGGGCATGTGGGTTATCCTTGGTCAAACCCCTTTGAGGTAACTAAACCAAAATGAATAAAAAATGTAAAGAATGGATATGAAACAATGGGATAATGGAGTAAGTTACCTTGCCATGATGATTGATATTGTGTTGTTTCAACAATAAACCCTTGAATGCTTTAGAAAATATGTCTTGTTGACTGGGAATGCTCAAACCCTAGCTTTCTTGAGGAGGAGAGAAGAGTGCTTGAGAAGAATGAGTGAGGATAAAAATGAGACTTAGAAGGTACAAAATGAGGGGAAAAACCCTTATTTATACAATTTGTGCCCTAATTTCCCCGAAATAACACCCTACAGGCCGACCTTAGGGTTTAAGAGACAATCCCGAAAGAATATTAAGTTTATTTTAACTTTTATGCCTCATGGGACTAGGTCGCCCAAGGTGGCAACCTAGTCCACCTAGGCATTTTTGATTGATTGTTGAGAATTAAAATATGATTTTTATTAATTGTCAGGATTGTCTCATGAAACACACTGAGGTAAGGCATGCATGTGCATTAAGGGGTCATTATGCTATAAGAAAGGGTTGATTTAGTGATGACAAACATACCAAAGTGTGAAATTTTCTTACAACACCTTACAAAAATTTGAAACGAGGCTTGGAAAGGGGTAAAAAGAGGTTGAAAAAGGTCCAAAATCCATAGGCAAGGGTCCAAATGAGTGAAAAGTGTCAAAGGCTACACTTTTTGATGACACACTTAGCAAGGGTGCAATATTAAGTGAATAATTTTTGGCATGCTTGGTGGGAATTTTTGAATCAAAATAGTTCAAAGAATTCATTTTATTGATGGTTTTGACATGCAACCAGTCACATTTAGACCTTCAAGATGTTGAAATTTGCATATCTAGCGACTCTAGGTGCGAAAAATTAGCAAAACTAGTGTTGTAATAACTTATGAGAAGGATATAAAAAAGGAGTGCAAGTTCATTTGAATACTTGCAGCTGTCTCCACCGAGGAGACAAGGTAGAACTACAAGAAGAACTCCTTCATCAAGAAAACACAATCAACTCCACCTTCTGTGAGAGTTGCTGCTCTTTTTGTAAGAAATTAGCCTTTTGTTGCACCAATGGTAGCCCCTAGGTAGTAGACCTTTACACCATTTGATGGAGGAAACCCTTTGAATTTGGCTCAAAACTATGATATTACAATGAAAGCTCGTAAGAGCATTCATTTATTCATGGGAGAGGACCAAACTACACCCATTGAACACATCAAGGGTATGGAAAACTATTGTTCAGTTCATCATATAACTACTGAAAATGTAGCTCTTAGATTACTACCAACATCTTTCAAGGGAAAATCTCTTTAGTGGTTTAGGAGCTTGGTGGTTAACTCAATCACTACATGAGACCAACTTGGAGAAGCACTTTGTAAGAATTTTGAAGACAAGTGTGATCACTTGTCATTGTTGGAGTAGCTTACCACCATCAAGAGGGATCCTCATGAACATATGATGGATTTCAATTTCCATTTTCAAAAGTCTTGGGATAGGATCCCACCTTTGGTAAGGCCTTCACTTGATAATGCTTTCTTGTGTTATTTGGGGTATTTAAATAGTGATATATCAGTTATGCCACAGTCTATGGGTGGAACTACACTTTCAGGTTCTTATGACGTAGCCATTAGAGCTGAAAACAACCTTATATAGGTTGGAAAAATAGACCCAAGACCTCCAATGCATTTTTTTCTTGATATATAGCCAACAATGCCTATGTAAACACCATAAATAATTCCTATACCTGCTGCTCCTACTCAAGATAAAGTTGTCCTAGCCCGATCTTCTGAGTTGTAAGAGATAAAAGGCACCCTTCAATCATTTGGGAATGAGTTGGTTAATATAAAAAAAAAAAAATTTCAAAGGTACATGCCTTACCAACCCCAAAACCAAGCACGCGACCAACTAAGTCAATAAAATAGGCTGCCCTATCAAGCAAATTACTAAGGTCCAAAATAAGTTATTAACCCAAGGCCTTTTTAGTCATATAATCCAAATGTGCCAAGCTCATCTACAATATTTTTTTGTCAAAAATAATCTTGTTCAAGATTATGGGTGGTGTTTCCCTTATAATTAGCCCCATAACCAGTCCACTTGTTCAAATGGGGTGATTAACCAACCCTTAATGGTTCAAAATGTATCTAGCTTGCAACCAAATACACCTAATGAAAAACCCTCATAGAAAGAACCTCCTCCAAGTGACACTACACTTCTAAATTGGCAAGGAAAGGAGTTTTGTGGAGTTAACTAGGACTATTAGAAATTCTATAGCAGCTAACACAAGGAGTAAAAAGAGGGTCACTGATATAGTAAAACAAGCTGATAAAGGTCAAATTCAATGTCCTGCAAGTCACCAAGGTGTTGTTGGCTCCTCGTATTTTTAAAATGTTCAAATTATGCCAAGGGGGAAAGTTGTAGCAAGCAAGGAGCAGCCAAAAGCACAACCTCAACCATTACAAACATAAGGAGATGTTGTTATTAAAGGATAACAAAAGGTTATTACTATACCATTTACTATTTTGCAGCATATGAAGAAGGTTAATGTTAGCATGTCAATGTGGTATTCCTTGTCAATCCTTGGTAAAAAAGAAATGTTACAAAAGGCCTTTTCCGATACCACCTTATCTAGTGAAGCTTCAAAAGAACAACCTAGTTTTGCACTTACCAATACTTCTCATGATAAGAGTGAACAAAAGAATAATCTTGTCAAACCACCTCCATTTTATGTGTCCTTAATCCTTGTCCAACACTTTGTTCATAATTGTATGATTGACCCAGGGATAAGTAGTTCGGTGATGCCTAAACAGATAGCTGATAAGCTTAGGTTGCCATATGAACCCCTTTCCAAAGAAGTGGTTCAACTAGATGGGAAAACCATAAATATAGTTAGGATGGTCAAATATTTAGCTCTTACCTTGCATCCTTGTCTAAATTTAACTATACCATAGGATATGCATTTCATAGATTTTCCACTATATTTTGTTATATGCCTTTGTAGGGATTTCACTGTAAAGTTAGGAGGGTATTTATCTTTTGATTGGTCACATTTTTTCTTTAGGACAAGGTATGACACTAGGGTCACTATAAAATTAGAACCTATATCAAAGGATCATGTAGAACCATATGTTCCTAGTGTTGTAATGCTAATCTTACAATTCATGAACAAGAACAACCTGATATCTAAGAATCTAACACCCATGTAGAGCATATTCCTCACTTGATTTTAGATGAATGGGTAGCTGATAACCATGAAGTAGACCCTTTTAAGCATGCAGAAGAAGATGGAATGGGCATATACATAATTCACGAACAAAACCCAACTATCCCTAATCTTGAAAAAAGTGAAAAATAGTAGTATGGGCAACATTCTAATGAGCTTTAGCAGTTGTTCTTTGATGGGTCAAGAAGTAGAAATGGTGATGGTGGAGGTGCTATGCTTGTTTCTCCTCAAGGTGAGAAGTATTACTCAATGTTTAGATTTTGTTTCAATTGCACTAATAACATTGTTGAGTATGAATCTCTCATTCATGGATTATAATGGGTGAGGAAAAAAGGTATCGGTTGTTTGCAAGTGTTTGGGGATAGCGAGTTGATTGTAAATCAGGTAAGAAGTATCAACGTAACCAAGAATGATTTACTTAAGTCCTATAAGCACAAAGTATGGGATATGATAGAGGAATTTGATGCCTTTAATCTATTGTTCATACCAAGAATCCAAAATAATCTTGATGATAGGTTGGTTGCTATAGGAGCTGAGTATGATATCCCAAAAGAGATTAAAACTATTAATAAATAAAAAAATATTAAAGTGGTTGTAAGACCATCAATTCATGCAATGATGTGCATTGAATTTTTTTTTATAGTGATGAACAAATTGTTAAATTTTTTTTATTGAAGAAGATGAGTTTTCAGTTGTCAATCAACAAAGGTTGCAACAATAGTTTGGTGATTATATTCTACAACTGAAGTCAAATAAGCTACCAAAGGGATTGGTTACCTTAGATTCCATTTTCAACACAAATGACCAAGTAAGAAAATACAAGTCCAACATCTTGGTTAAAGAGGAACATTATGAATCTATTGAGATTTTCAAAGGTAAACTTCTTAAACTTGGAAAAGTTTATACTAAGGAAAAAAGAGATGCATTTGTTTCACTTTGTCAAGAATATGATGGCATCTTTGCTTGGGAATACAATGATTTGAAAGGTTTTAACCTTGAGTTGGCACAAAATACTATAGAGCTGGAACCCAATCCAAAACTAGTAAGACAAAAGAAAAGACCTTTGAACCCAAAGCTTGAACACCTCATGAAAAAATAATTAAGGAAGATCATTGAAGCTAGTATCATTTTCCCTATTAAACACACATCATGGGTATCTAACTTAGTACCTGTGAGGAAAAAGAATGGATAAATCAGATTGTGTGTAGACTTTAGGGATTTAAATAGAGCTTCACTTAAGGATCATTATCCATTGCCTTATATAGAGAAAATACTGCAAGTTGTATAAGTTCACAGAGGTTCTCATTACAAGATGGCTTTTTTGGTTATAACCAAATCTTGGTTAAAGAAGAGGACCAATTGAAGACAACATTTACTACCAAATGGGGTAGCATGGAATACAAGAGAATGCCTCTTGGATTGTCTAATGCAGGGGAAACCTTTCAAAGAGCCATGGACATGGATTTTCAAGGCCTCATGAACAAGATTGTCCTTGTGTATTTGGATGATATTACTATTTTCTCAAAGGATGCAAAGAAACATTTCACTCATCTAAGGTAGATTTTTGATAGGTGTAGGGAGTATGGTGTATCCCTCAATCCAAAGAAAAGTATCTTTTCTCTTCATGAAGGTAAGCTACTTGGTTATGTGGTGTCCAAACATGGTATTACAATTGATCCTGAAAGGGTGAGTTCCATCTTAGTTTTACCTTTACCAACTCATAAAAAGGGTTTATAAAGTTTCATAGGCATAATTAACTTTGTTAAGAGGTTTATACCAGATATTGCAGATTTTTTGAAGCCACTAACAACCATGCTAAAGAAAGATATGGTTTTTAAGTGGACTAAGGAAGGGAAGAGAAGTTTTGAGAGAATAAAAGAAGCATTAAAAACAACACCTACTCTCTTGAATCCTGACTTTTCCAAAGATTTTATTTTGTGTGCTTATGGTAATTTTGACACTATCTCAACTATATTAGTGCAAAAAAATGAAGAAGGTTTGGAACAACCAATAGCTTTCCTTAGTAAGGGCTTGGAAGAGTATGAGTAAAGTTACACTTTTGTTGAAAACCACATTCTTTCAGTTATTAGAAGTCTAAAGAAATTTAATCATTTGATTTCAGAAAACAAAGTTCACCTAATGGTTGCTCATCCTAGTGTCAAAGAATTTATTTTGAGTAAGGATTTAAATGAGAAAAGAGCAGGTTGAGTTACTAAGGTTATGGAGTATGACATAGAAATCAAAGTCACAAAGCTGGTAAGAGGTAAAGGTTTGTGTGATTAGCTAGCTGGTGATAAGGAAAACAACAAATAATAAGTTATGGAGGCTGTCCTAGCTATCCAAGAGAAATCCCAAACAACTACACCTGCTTCTCCAACAAGATGGGTGCAAAATATGGTTCGTTTTCTCCAAACTAGTGATTGTCGACAAGAAATGGATAGAGCTAAAAGAAGGTACTTTAGGTTGTAATCTATTCCATATGTGCTTTTAAATGGTATACTTTTCAATAAATATTTCAATGGTGTATTGCTTAGATGCATTGATATTGACCAATTTGACAAAGTACTTGAAGAATTTCATGATGGAGCAGCTAGTGGACACTTTGCACCTAGAACTACAATGTTAAAAATAGTGAGTGTAGGCTATTATTGGCCTATTTTATTCAAGGATGCACATGAATGGGTAAGGAAGTGTAAGAAATGTGTTTTTTTATTAGGTAAAGAAAAGTTACCACCCCTTCCTTTGTAGCCTATTCAAGTTGAACAACCCTCTATGAAGTGGGTTATTTACCTCATCAGAGCTATTAATCCACCTTCTATTGTAGGTCACAAGTGGGTTCTCACTACCACTGATTATTTTACTAGGTGGACGAAAGTTGTGGAATTGAAAGAAGCCAATGAAAGTGTTGTCCTAAGTTTTTATGAATATTTGGTGACAAGGTTTGGTGTCCTTGATTCCATTATTTCTAATAATGCCTTTGATTTTTTCAATAAAAGGTTGAGTGAATGAGCTATTAAGAATGGTGTTTACTTGAGTGCTTCATCAAATTATTATCCTCAAGGTAATGGTTTGGTTGAGTCAACAAACAAGAAATTCATAAGGATCATCAAGAGGACTATGGAAGATAACCAAAGAACTTGGCATACCAAGTTGAAATTTTCCCTATGGGTGGATATAATCACATCTAAAAGGTCCATTGGAAACTATCCTTATATGCTAGTATATGGAAAGGAAGTAAGGCTACCCTTGTTAGTTGAACTTCCAACTCTTGAGTTGGTTAATCAGCTGGAAATGTTAGAGGTGGAAGATCCAATTGAAATGGGGTATGCACAACTATTACAGTTAGAAGAAATAAAAAATAAAGCAATTGAAACTATGGAATTACATCAAAATCAGGTAAAGAGATCATTTGACAAGAAGGAAACCTCTAGAGTGTTCAAAGAAGGTGATATTATTCTCAAATGGGATGAACTTAAGAGCAGACGTAGAAAACACATGAAGTTTGATGCAATGTGGAGTGAACCTTACATCATTTCTGAATGTAAACAACATAATTCTTTCCATTTTTTTAAAATGGAAGGTGAAGAAGTTCCAATCTCGATCAATGGGATTCACCTGAAACATTGTTTTTGAGGTATGATCAGTATTTTGAACATATTAGGATATAATTTTTTGAGTCAATAAGTGCTATTGCACATAGGTTTTAGATGTCTTTCCTTTTTGTTGATGACCAAATTGACACAACAACATTAAACATAATATTTCTACTCTATTTATCCTCAAAAAGATAACTAAACTAAAACCACCTATCTTCCAAGGTCTCTGTAGTTGGTTCTCAACTATGTTGTTTTGTTAGTAGTCCATGCAACCATAATGTTCAAGGGGATTTTTGGTAAAGGATACACACTACATAATACAACTTATTCTAACCTTTGGGAGGTGTAAATAAACAAAAAAATATAGAACATAGCATAGGACAGTAAGTCATAAATGTAAATTCCTTTCAATTAAGACATACAAATTTTGTAATGAGTATTTCTTTCAAATAACTAAAAATACAAAACAATACAATACACATAATAATTTGTACCACTACATGCATTCATAGTGCTAATTCAGGACATACAATCATTCATCATCATCAAACTTTGAAACCAAACCAAAACATATTACCAACTCATTACCAAAATCATAGATCAACAAACATAAAGAACTTGCATTCATAGATAAATCAATGAAATAGTCTTAGATTCAAAATCTTCTATTAATTTTCATCAAATAAGAGACATTTATGCACAACATTCACCCTCATACAGATGATTGGTTCATCAACATTACCATTAAAAATAATTCTAAAAATAACATAACTGTATTGAAATCTGTAAAAATGTGTCTAAGTATCTTTGCATAAAAATGTAAAAAGCTTCTGAAAACTGCAAACTATCTTAAATCTCCCTTAGGTGGATAATCTTGCTTCAATGAGCCAAATTTTACAAAGTGGAGAGAAATTCTACATATAGACTTGTTTAGCACTAATTCCCCTAATCAAAAATCTAGATCCACAAATCATGGGGCGAATGGGGCAATGTAGGATGAGTGTCCATTTTGATCTTCAGTTACTAATTGAGGAATCCTTGTCAAAACCTGCATTCAAAAGGAGGAAGGTGGAATTTCTAGGATCTCTAGTTGAATTCATGTGACCTCCTTGTAAAATAGGAAAGAGATATGTCTAGCAAACCGTGCCTTCTTGATGTTGATATGGAAAAGGGACATGTATATTGCTACCTTAATCTTGCATTTTCTACTCTAGAATGTACTCATCATAATTGGTGATCACCTGTTGAAGCACATCTACATCTGGCCCATCTACCCAACTATCTTCAAACTTTATTCTTTGCAGCTCAACAAAGGAAAACTCTTTCATATCTCTAAGTTTGATAATCTCCCTTCTAGCAGCCTTTATTTCTTCCTTGATTTCCATGAGCCTATCCATCAAGAGGTCATCACCATCATCCCATTTTTGCATTACCTCCTGAAATCTACTATTCCATTTCTCCTTGAGTTTATCAAGGAGGAGGCCATCTATCTCAGGGATGTCTTCATTAACAAGTATAGCAATACTTGATCCCAAAACCTCAATTTTCTCATTAAGATCCTTTCCAGCCCATTGCACCTCATTCTTGTGCCCATAAGTGAACAAAGACTAGAATCTAATGATGTTGATGGTATTTTTGATGAAATATGCAATGTCTTCTTCCAAAATGGATTGTTCCAACAACATTTACATAGGCAACTTATTGATATCTTTCAACTTTCTTGCATGCTCTATGTATTCTTCTTCTTCTTTTCCAATGGTTTCAACATGTGAAACCATATCATTAACAAATTCTAGTGCTCCTTCATGAGATTTAAAAATATCCACAAGAAAATCATCCACTTCCTAATTCAACCTAGAAATCCATCTATCCATCATCCTCACCTTATTTCTCATTTCAACCAAGTTGTCTGCATCTTTCTTGCTCAACAAAATTGGGGTCTCAAGAGTAACATATTGTGAAGAAATAGGAGACGAAAAATCTTTCAAGAATTTATGTAACTGGTCTACTTGAGATTTGAGTTCATCCTTCCTCTGCTTGTCCTTTACCATTCTTGATTTGGTGGAAGAGGCTACAATATCAATTAGATCCATTTGTTGGTTTCTTGTAGGCCTTCCTAGATTCACCATGCCTAGTTGATAATCACTTAGCTACATTTATTGTCTATCTTTATCAACTATCGAAATGGCACATTCATCCATAATTCCTGAGCATCTATTAACCTTGTAGAATGAAGAACTCTAGCCCTTTTCTTGGGCCTCTCTTTTTTAATTTCTTTCCTTACATCATCCTAGTTAAGGGGCTGGGGTTGTAGTATCTGTTTCCTTTCTAGATTAAGCTTTAACCATGTTAGGGTAACAAGAGGAGTTGGAAATTGTGTTGAGGAATATATAGCAAGAGAGAGTGGCTTCCAAAGTGCTACTCTAGGTTGAGAATTAACCTCTTGCTTTTCCTTTTTTGCATTCTCTCTGGCCAGTTTATCAACTTCAAATTTTTCTTTTCTTTCTAGTTCTATTTTGGCTAGTTATTCTTCCTCCCATCTCTTCTCCTCCAACAGCTGATCTCTTTGTTTTTCTAACTCCTCCACCCTTGACCATGCCTTGGCTGATTCTTGGTCAATTTTAGCTTGCTCCACTTCTTCCATTCTTTTCAACTCCAACTCTTCTTCTTATTTCTTTCTCCTATCCTCCTCCACTGCATTGAACTTAGCTTCGAGGGCTTCTTTTTCTCTCCTTTGTTGGGATTTTTCTTCTTCTAGCTCATGGATTTTCTACACCAGAGCTAACTTATCCCTTTATTCTTTAGCTTTTAGCTCCTTTTCCCTTTGTTGCTATAGAATATCTTCCTTTTCTTTCTGTTTCCTTGCTAAATCTTCGGCCTTAATTCTAGCTTCTAACTCCTATTTCTTGGAAAATGCATCAACAATGACCTTTGTCTCCAATACCTGCTATTTTGCAATTTCCTCAGCTTGAGCTTTAGCATCAAATTCTCTCTTAGCATCCTCAAAAAAATTCCATTGGTCCTCCAAAGTTAGGACATGTTCAAACTCAACACCTTCAATATCTTTAGCAGGTTTAGTCATAAGAGGCTCCTCATCTGATTGAGTGGCCTCTGAATCAATGTTTATATCATGGATTTCAATCTCCTTCTCTTTTCCCTTCAAAGATTCAGCCTGCTCATGAAGACTACCTGCTGGTACTTCTCTTCCAAGTTCTTGAGTGAAGGAAGGTTGAGAAGAGGATCCTTCTTCAACTGTTGTGGTCTCCATGCCTTGTGATTCATGGACTTCCTCAGCAATTATTTCTGGAACAACATCTCCTCCAGAGCTAGGAGGAAGATACTCTAATTTCTCTTTAGGGGCTGCTCTCCTCTTGATGCTCTGATAAAATTTGGTTGCGCCTACTTTACTTTTCTTTGAAACTTGAGCCTGTGGCTCCTTGATCCTCATAAATACCCATTGGATACTTCTATCCATTATTGTCTTGGAAATTTTCTTAATATCAATGGATTCTTCCTCCTCCCAATTGATGGGGTCCAGGTCTTTGGTACCAATCTTTTCGGCTTCATACCCAGGATTCAAAGTTACACCATCATCTGATAGTGTATCTGGAATATCTTCCTTCACCCCATACTCAATCATTTGTGGGATGGTTAGCCTTTCATATATCCTTGTTCTAACATCATATTCATCCTATAAGTGAATAAAAAAATCCTCCAAAAAATTATAATGTTTTTCAAAAACAATGGGATTCAAAGAATTCATCTTATTCCCTGGATCAAAGTGTTTTTGGGATGTATACAATCCCAAATTCAAATAGCTCAACTCTTCACATATTGCCTTTGTAACCACATTGTGAAGACAAAAATATTCTCCCAACTTCATAGGGAACTTGTGGCATGAAGGCTTATGTTTTATGGAAATTTTTGCATTGACTCCTAAGGCTTGATATATAAATTCTATAAGGACCATATTATCACTGCAACACCTTGGAAGTAGGTGAGGATGACCATCAAATCTTGCCAACCTAAATTATGAGAACCTAGGATATTGGATATACCGATGTCCCGATTGAGCAATAAAAGCCATATCATCTCTACTCAACTTGAATCCAACATCCGAAGTCAATCAGTTGGTAATGACAGAGGAATGCATCATTGACCATTTTGTGGTGTAGCTTTGATGTTTGGAAGGGTAATTGGTCATAATGTTTCCATATGTTATTCTATCTAGGAGCTTCTCCTAACACTCCTATTGCATTCAATCCAGGAAAGATACCTATCCTTGTAGCAAAATATATAACATAGGAAGTCATAAAGAAGATCTTTGTTTCCCTTACCCTCAACATCTGATTGTGTAAACTGTCAGATAAGATCATGCACTAATCAAATTAATGTCTGCCATCAAAAAAAGCTTCAATGAATGGGAACATCCATTCCTTGAAGCATGCAAAGTCCTTTCCAAACACCCTAGAAAGAATCAAAGTTAAGTCATCCAATTCCTTCTCGAAGTTTCTTCTCTTAGGTTGTTCAAGCATCTTTGTTAAGGAATTCTTGTTGGTCCTCAACCACTTCTTGTTCATGTGGGATATGTTGACTTGTTTATTCTTATTGAACATTTATAATGCATCTGCTTTAGTCACCTGCTTGGCGTTCTTTGGAGTAGGTGCATTAACCATGTACCTCATCATCTATGGGGATAGATCAATTATCACATTTCCTTGTTGATCCATGTATTTCCTTGATATAGGATTGTAATCTCTCGCTGCAATCAAGATGAGCTTCGGGCATTGAAATCAAAAAGGGAAGAGTGTAACATGAGCTAGCCCAGATTGGAATATTCTTTATATCCTCCTAGTTACTTCTTCTACAAAAGTCTCGAGAGTCAGTTCCTCATAATTGAAAGATCCCAAGTTAGTATCTCTAATATCGGCCCATCCTGAATCTAGCTTGCTAGCTGTGGGAGTGGCATTTTGATGTTTGTATCTCAAAGTATAAGGAAGCTGCTCCAATTTTATCTTCTTTGGTTTCACTTGTCTTGAACTCTCTACAACTTGGGCTTCCATTTGTGAAACTTTTGCAGATGCTCTAAATTTTTTTATTCCAGCAAGACAACCTTGGATTAGACCAATAGAAAGCATGAAAATTAACATTCGAAGACTTACCCTTCATATTACCCCGTCCTTTCCTACGTGGCCTTTTACACTTAGTAAAATTTGAAGGTCATCAGAGGAAGAACCAAGAAGAGGTTGAGTATTGGAAAGCTTCTAGTATTGTTGGGATTGTAGTCAAGATCAATGTCAGAACTGGGACCAGGATCTGAACAAAACCTAGACCTAGAACCATCACATAGTTTCAAGTCTGGTTCCCATTCTGGTTCTACTTCTGCTTCCACCAGAAGACATCGATGTGAAATGGAGTCAAGAATTCATCTGGAGCGGGATTGAAACCAAACTAAAATTTTACTCATACATTTATGACTTGAGTTCACTCCAAGCTCCACTTCCCACTGTTATTATTAGTCATGGTGCAATCTTGATCAAGCACTCTTAGTGACTTAAAAAGGAGGTCACATGAGGGGCCAAGGACACATAAAATAAAGGTGTGAATCTATCATTCATATGACCAAGGGAAGACCTCCAGCTAGGGCACAATATTGTGAAGAAATAATGCATAAACCCTAGTTTGCATAACCGATCGACTCAGGAAATTTAGGGCATTGAAAACCTGACATGGAAACCATTGAGTCGACACGTGAATAAGATGGGATGGGTCTTTAAACAAATTTGAGACCTTTAAAAGCCCTCAAAACTTGTCAAAAGATGAAACCCTAAACAGAACTAGGGCACGACAATACAAACACCACCAAAACAAGAAAACAACAACATTGACCAAAACAAATAGGAAAAGACAAAAAAGAAAACAAGAAACGAAATGGAAAGACAAAACAAGAAGGGAAAATGAAAGAAAAACACCAAAATGGGCAAAGATCCACGAGAAAGTTCTCACAAACGCGTGAAGAACATAAAAAGGAACAAGACGGGAAGAAAAGTGCAAAATGAAATGGGGAAAACCCACCTACCTCAAACACTACCAAACAAGATGAAAAATTGATCCAAATCCGCTTGTAGATGCTTTCCCTTTGACAAAATTGTGCTCCTCTTTCTCTTTCTTAGCTCTAGTTCGCTAACACAACTTAGGCAATAATAGTAATGAGAAAATTAACTTTGATTAAGGTTTTGAATTCAATTTCATGTGTGTGGAGAGCCTGTAATTATGCAGTTGGTCGGGCACGGAATAAAAGCTAGAACAAGCACATAACTATTGTGTAACAAAATAAAAGCAAGGAAAGAAGACAACAAGGGGATAGGGGTCGGATCAGGATCAAAATCGGTCAGGGAACTTTCACAAAGTTCCCAGTTTAGTTCCAGTTCCAGTTCTGATTCTGCCAAAGACAAAGAAAAATACAAAGAATGAAAGGGAACGAGAAAGACAACAAGGCGGGATTGAGACCAAAGGAATTGAGCCCAAAACAAAACAAACAAACAAAACACAAAGGTGGGGGTGGAGATGAAATGAGAAATGAACTTGGAAGTTTGCAAAATTCTGAGTTCAAAATTCAATTTGGATCTGATTCTACCAAAAGAAAACAACAACGACACGAAGAAACAAGAAATGATGACGAAAGTGGGACCAAGGAAAAGCTTTCCCTAAATGAAACAAAGAGAAGCGATAAAAAGAAAAGGAAACAAATAGGAGCTGAGTCAGAACAAAATCATGACACAAAACCTATGCAAGTTCCAAATTCATATTCGGTTCCACTTCCGCTTCTGGCAGAGAAAAATAAAACCAAAGACTTACGAGAAAAAAAACTCCTAAGTTCCGAACAAAACACCAAGGACAAGAAAACAAAAAGGGGGACCCATTTTGACCAAAATTAAAGTGGGTGGTTATGCAAGGCATAACAAATGGTGACTCGACTGGGAAAATGGTTTACCCATTTTCAAGATATTGAAGAATTCAGTCACCCAGAACCTTTAGTTCATGAACATTTTACAATCAAGTATGATTAGTCATGGAAAAAAAGGTTTAGCTAGAATCTCAAATGTAAATCAACATTAACTACTTCGAATATGAGTGTGTGCAAGTATGGTGCATCTATTTTTAGTAGAAACCCCTTCTATTTTTAAACAACTGTATTCAAGGTCCAACCTATGTGAGTTGAACCCTTTTAATTGTCATGCAATGATTACCTGGGTATTGCTCTACTGCCAGTCAGGCGTATATAGCCTCGATGGAGATACCTCTAGTTATCTCAAAGCATAGCTCTACTGCCAGTTAGGCACCCATAGCCCTAGTAGAGATACTTGAACCACCCTTCTTGTATTGAGTTTATCATCATTCAATTATTTTCTTTTATTCTCATGTTTATAAGCTTTTCATGAAGGAATTTTTTTATTAGCTCTTATCAATACTTAGATTTAACAACCTGAAATTTGGGGTTGAGAACTACAATGGATTTCATGACAATGTTAGGATTCATATTTTTCACTTAAATCCCAATACAGTCACCTAGAGATAGATGGGCTTTCATAGAATAGGCGTTCTTATCTATTTTGTGACAGATTCAACCGTGGTTTATGAGATCTCTTACAATATACTTGTTCGTGTTTAACCTTTCAGACCATTATATAAAAAGAAAAAAAGTCACAGGTTATGAAACAAAAAATTTCAACAGACATACCTGAAAAAAAATCAACCAACTTCTCTCCTAGTACCCTCAGTATGCTTTAGATAACTTCACCCATCACTTGAATTGGAAAAAATGAAAACCCTAGAAATAAACAAAACGAAGAAAGAAAGACAACAAAAAAAAGAAAACAATGGAAACAAAAATAACGAACGAACAAACCAAAAGCAACAAGCAGTTAATTACATACTTATAGCAAAAATGATCATCAAACCCTTTATGGGCCAAAATAGTGTTTTAGAAATTTCCCTTTGACAAGCAAAGGAAAATGTTCTCCCGTTAAAGTACTTAAATGAAAAACATTTTCACCAAGGATTTAAGAAATCTGATACGAACCTAACCAAAGTCATTCAAATTTTTGGTGATCACCTTTTCTTTCCTTGGATTTATCCCACAATAGTACTAAGTCTGATATTCTAAAGGCTTTAATTTTTTCTCTCTTGTCAAACCAATGTTTGAAAACAACTTGATGCTTAGAAAACTATCATAAAGCAACATATATTTGTTCCTCCAAATTCAATAAGTTAGTAAGCCTGACCTCTATCCTATCATCATTTGAGTAAAAATCTTGCATGAACCCGAGGATAGGTATCTGCAAGTGCATAGGAAAGATTGGGTCTTTCCCATAGACCAACTTAAATGGGGAGTTCCCTAAGGCAGCTTTAATATGAGTTCTATCTGCCCATAAGGAATATCTCAGTCGTGTGTGCCAGTCCATAGGATTACTCTCTAAAAAATTCTTAATCACTTCCAACATATTTTTGTTAGTAGACTCTGCTACTCCATTCCACCATGGGTAATAATTAGAAGAATATTTCAACACTATCTTATGTTCATATGCCCATTGAATAAATTATATAGAACAAAAAGTGGGACCATTGTCACATACTAGGGCAAACGGTACTCCAAACCTGGTAACAATGCATTCATTGAGGAATTTGATGATGACCTCAGTGGTGTTGTTCTTACAAGGATGGGCATTAGTCCAATGTGTACAATAGTTGGTTACTATCAAAATGAATTTGTGACCTCTAGATGAATTTGGGTTAATCACCCCTATAAAATCTAATGCCCATTGGGAAAATGGTTTTACCTCATACATCGGTTGTAGGGGCATTCCCGAATTGCATTCCCTAGATACATAAGTCTGACATGTATGACATGTCCTCACATATTGGTGTGAATCTCATAACACATGGGGCCAATAATAGCCCGATCTCAAGATTTGGTGTGCCATGGAATCAATAGATCCATGTACAGTACCATGTCTACCGTGAAATTCTATAATGGCATGCTTTACTTGTTGTTGATCAAGACAACGTAGATAAACGCCTTCAAAGTCTCTTTGGTACAAAGCTCCTCCTTTTAGCATGTAATGAGAACTATTCAGCCTTAGTGATCTCTTTTGAGTGGAATTCATCCAATATGGACATTTTTTATTCAACAATAAAAAGATCAAATTTGAATACCAAGGATCACCTGTAAATGACTGTACCGTGCATTGTTGACAGGTAACCTTAGTATCAACATCTACCATTGATTTGTAAAAGCATTATCCTTGGACTAGCTTCATTGGATTAATTTCAAGATCATATTCCTATAGGATGGCCATCTATTTTCCTCATCTCTCCCCCAGTTCGCTTTGCATAAGAAGGGACTTTACAATAGGGTCTAGAACTATTGTAGTAATTTGGCTGCAGAGAACATAGTGACAAAATTTCTTGACCGCTCATACCAATGCAAAAACCTACGTTTCCAAAGGTAGATATCTAATTTCAACATTCTTGAATGAGGAACTCATAAAGGCAATGGGCCTTTCATCTCCTTTTCTTTTTCTGTGTCAGGATAGCAGCACAAGAGTGATCAGACACAAAAGAGTAAATACAAAAAGGCTTTAGATAGTCAGGGCTAGTTAGGACTGGTGCCTCTGATATAGATTGTTTGATGTATGAGAAGGCATATTTAGCCTCATTTCTCCACTCAATCTTAGCTTCTTTCTTCATCATTTTGTTGAGAGGCTTAACAATCTCTGCAAATCTAGTTATGAATTTTCGTACAAAATTTATCTTCCCAAAAAAAGGACCTCATCTCCTTTTTACTACCTGGCATAGTTAATTTTAGAATGGATTCAACTCAGTTCGGGTCAATTGAAATTCCCCTTTTTGATATTATGTGGCCTAGCAATTTCCCTTCAAAAACCCCAAACACACACTTCTTTGGATTTAAAGATACACCATAACTTACACTTTTTAAGAACTTTTGATAAATCTGCATAATGGTTTTCCCTATCTTTAGAAAATGTAGTTAAATCATCTATATATGTGATTATGAACTTACCTACCAACTATTTCAATGCCACATCCATTTCATTCTGAAAAGTAGCTCTAGCGTTGATGAGACCAAATGACATCCTTCGATAAGCAAATGTCTTCCCCACTAGGTAGTGAAGGCATTTTTCATTCTATCCTCATAGTTAACTAGGACTTGGTTATATCCTGAGTAACCATCCAGGAATGACATCATTTGAGAATAGTTGACAATCTGTAGTACATCGTCAAGAGAAGGTAATGGGTAGTTATCCTTCTTCGATGCTTTGTTGAGGTTCTGAAAGTCAACACATAACTTGATCTCCCTACTCTTCTTTTGTATAGGGACTAAATTGGTGACCTAGGTGGAATGCCTTACTAGAAATATTATTCTGGCTGACAGAAGATTTTGCACCTCTTTCTAAATTAATGGTTCAATTAGGGCGTTGACTAGGCATTGATTTAAAAAAAAAGGCTTCACGTCAGGCTTCAAGGGAAGGTGTGAGTTATTATTGAAGTGTTGAAGGTTTTCAAGTCTTCATACCATAAAGCAATCACTGAAATATATGCCTTCATTGCTTCTATGATTTTGTCATGGATATGTTTCAGGCAATCTTTTCCAATAAATACATTCTTTTTGGGCCCAAATCCGCCAAGTTAACAGATTTATATTTGCCACCATCAATGGCTGTGGGAAATTTCTCATGAGAACGAGGATCAGAGTCAAATATCTTCTCCAATGCTGCCATTCCCTTATGAATGTTGTTTATTTTAAGGCTCATGATCCCTTTTGCATCATGTATTTTTGGGTCCCAATATCCTTGATCTCTATCTAATTCATCAATCATTTTTCCCTCAAAGAAATCTGAGCTTCCTAGAAAGGAAAGTGTATGTTGGTCATCATCAAAGACCTAAAATTTTTGAACGTTATTCGGGATGGGCAGAATCGAGACTAACTCTAGTAAGAATCTCTTGAGCTTGGAATCCTACATAGGTTCCAAAGTGCTTGCAACAAAAGTGAGAGCATCTGTAATATGATTTCTCTCTCTAGGGATCAACTTGATACCAAAAGCATCAAAGTATTTTATTAAATTCCATATCTAATTCTGATACACAACTAATCTTTTATTGTGACATGTGTATTGACTGCGGACCTGCTTGACAATCACTTCTGAATCTCCCATAACCATGAGGGTTGCAACCTTCTTTTGATGTGAAAACATCAGACCTCTAGTGAGCGCTTCATACTCCACTACATTGTTTGTACAACCAAACTATAACCTGTAAGATACAAAGTATGTTTTCTCTTTCTGGTTGGTTAGTTCAATTCTTGCTCCACTCCCTATTTAGGACTTAGAACTATCGAATTTAAGGATCCATAGCTGATTTGGAGCTGGGATTTCTTTATTTTTGGATGCTACAGGTGGTTTCTTACAAGGAATGGGTGGAATCTTGGACTGATTTAGGCTATCTAGATTTGGAGACTCCTGTTCATGATGTTTATCAGCAAGTCCATTCATATTTAAAACTAGTGCAAAAGCTACTTCTTGCACCTCCTCTTGGACGGTTTTGGAATTGGGTATCTTTTCAAGTAGCCCCTTAGGCATCAGAAGATTATTAGGGGAAGGTTTGACATACAATCTCTGAGATTTCTCAAATTTTTTTTAGAAGATCAGAACATAGAACTTGAGCTTGTTCAACTTTGGAAGAGTTTTCCTCTTGAATGGTATTATTTCTTGTCAGGATAGTTGCATCTCTATCCTGGAATGGGAATTGGTTCGGAGATGTTACTGAATGATGTTCACAAGTATCTTCTAACTCATAAACATAGTTGAGAATATCCACACAAGGCTGGCATGTCCACTCAGAGTGGCCTTCATAATCAACTTTGCACCGCTTTGGGAGTAAAAAACTCCATAGATCAACTTCTTCTCCTAGAACCAGCCTATCATGTTGTAACCTTCTAATCAAAACCTATTGGTTAATAGTGTTCATTGGGTCACTGTGTTCTAGAGGTTGTAGGGCATCGTGATTGAACATTGAAAAGGTCATGATTTCCTCTCTCTTATATACTCCTATCTCTATTTCAAAATAGGCTACCTCATTAGGAAAATCATATTCAGTGATCATATGTTTGAGATGAGTCTCACTTTCAATCCTAATTTGTGTTGCTATTCCTTTCCATGGCAGCCAGATATGTGAAAATTCTAAGGATAAGTAATCCCCAATACTTTTCTTTAGATCTAGACTTAGATGCATGTCATATGTCTCAGGGATATCAACTACCTAGATATGCATGTAATTTTGGATCCGTGGGTCTGATCCAACCTGTACATGAATATTTTTTAATTCCCCTACTACATTAACCTTAGTTTTGTCTAGTTGTATTACCTTCTTATGAATTTGAACTAGACTTAAACACAAATTTTTACAAATGGAAAAGGGCATGACTTTACTTGAGGCTCCAGAATCCAAGAGGCAATTGTGTAAATTATTCCCGAAGATCCTCAGGCTTAACAAGAATGGTGGGGTTCCTACCTTTCCTTTGTATAGGGCTGCGTTCATTTCATTGGTTGGAGTCACTTTGTTTTTTCCTTTTGATGGATCTGCTTCTTCCAAATCTCTGAACATGATGTCGTGTTGGGGAGGGCACCATTTTAAAATGTCAAAGAATGACAACAATGTCTTTTGGTTTTGCATATCTGAAATAAAATCAAATTCCATGTCATTTTTCATCTAATATTTAGGAACAAAAGATGAATTACATTTATTTTGGAATTTAGGTGGGCCTTTGGGTGGAGGCGGGTTGTTGTTTGCATTCTAGTTGGGTGGAACTATAGTATTTGGAGGGGAAAATGTGGTGAATGGGCCTTTATTTTGATTCCTCAGGAAATAGCCTTCCTTGGTCTGGAAGGCCTGAGAATCATAGGTATCCTCTTCTGGTTCATTCTCTCCCTACATGGGAAACTAATATCATTCATCAATGGTTTCAAAAGTTATGGTTGCGTCCACTGACCTACTACTTTGGTTAGGATTTCCTTATTGTGGGTGGGAATCAACTTGTGCTATCTTGATGACCTTCTCCATTTCAGGACACTTAACTTCATAATGTAAAGCCATATCATGTAACCTACACCATTTTGTCATTAGATTCAAATCTGCAACATTTGCAGTGTGAGGCTTGTCCTCATTGGCTTGATAATTGTGGGATACCCCTTATTATTTGGTCTAGTATTCCACCACCTATTGTTGTTTGACCTTTGATTGTATCCCCTATTTTGATTCGGATAGTTCTGATTAGGGAAGTTTTGGCCTTGGTAATTCCTCTGGTTCTGGTTGGAATTTTGATCAGAATAATTGTTTTGATTTGAAAACCCTCCCTAATTTTGGTAACCTTGATTCTGGTTTTGGCCTTGGGAGGGGTTTAGCTTAAGTCGAGCCATTTCATTAGTCACCTAAGATAGGGTTTTCTTCAAATTATCTACCTCAGAGGTCAACTGGGTGGTGTGTTCACTTTCTAAAAAATTCACAATAGGTGAGTGAGTTGGAGGATTGGATCCTCCAATGAGATTATGGGAATTCTGGGCTTGTTGGGATGGATCTAGAATTCCCCCATTAACCCATGGTTGCGGAAAATTTTCCAGTTCAACCAAAGGTCCATAAGTAGAGTTAGACATACTTGGGACCATATTAAATAGTGGGGTTGGATTATGCATCAGATGGTATCCCAAGGGAGGGAAAACTCCTCCAAGGCTGCCTGATCGTGAGCTTATTTGTTGTTGCAACTTAATGGTGGTACACCTTGGAAAGTGAATCAATATATGCTACAAGATAAGTTCTTTGGAGAAATAAACCAATGAGCAGGTCTATGGATTTTAGGTAAGATCTAATGGCAATGTTTTTGGCCACCAGATAAGGATCTTGCAACCCTTTGTACATTCTTTGGAAATGAGTGTTGAAAAGGGGTAGCGGCTCATGTGGTTCCTTCCTAATCATGAAAAATTGGTGATACAAGATAGCTAGATCTACACAGACTTGGAATTGATTGATAAAGGCATCCTCTAAGTTCACCCAACTTAGGATAGATCCAATGGGTAAGTTTAGGTACCAATTATAGGCCATATCCCCTAAGGAATATGGAAACAATTTGCATGCAACATCATGATGGGCTATCTAAGCCCACATACAAGCATCTTTAAATGCCTGTATGTGCTCTTCAACACTTTGTGACTCTCCATGGGAGTACCTAGGATATAATTTATTGGGATTCTTAGGCATCTCATGAATACCACCAGGAATGATTCCGAATGGGGAAGGGTTGTTTGCAAATAATTCCATGGGTGGCGGTGGATTTGGCTATGCCAGCGGTAATATTGGTGGAAATACAGGTGGAGTGGGTGGTGGTGTTCAAGCCCTATGAGTTCTAGGCCTAGTAGGCATTCAGAGTTCGATAAATGGGTTTGGGTTTGTAGAAGATATGAGAATTCTTCTGAACCTTATGGTGAAAATGGCTTGATTCACTTGAGTTTTTTCTTTCAAGCCCTCCTAGTGCTAGTTCTGTTGATGGAAAAATTAACACAACAACGTTAAAAAAAATATTTCTACTCTATTTCTCCTTAAAAAGATAATTGATCTAAAACAACCTATCTTCCAAGGTCTCTATAGTTGGTTCTCAACTGTGCTATTTTGTTCAGTAGTCCATGCAATCTTAATGTTCAAGGGGCTTGCTGGTAAAGGATACAAACTCCATAATACAATATATTCTAATGCTTGGGGGGTGCAAATAAATATAAAAAGATAGAACAAAGCATAGGACAACAAGTCATAAATGTAAATTCCTTTCAATTCAAACATACAAATTTTGTAATGAGTATTTCTTTCAAATAACTAAAACCACAAAATGATACAATCCACAGAATACTCTATACCACTGCATGCTTTCATAGTTTGATAATCTCCCTTCTAGCAGCCTATATTTCTTCCTTGATTTCCATGAGCCTATCCATTAAGAGGTCATCACCATCATCCCCTTTTTGCATTACCTCCTGAAATCTACTATTCCATTTCTCCTTGAGTTTATCAAGGAAGAGTCCATTTGTCTTAGGGATGTCTTCATTAACAAGTATAGAAATACTTGCTCCCAATTCCTCATTCTCATTAAGACCCTTTCCCATCTGTTGCACCTCATTCTTGTGCCCATAAATGAATGAAGACTAGAATCTAGTGATGTTGATGGTCTTTTTGATGAAATCTGTGTTATCTTCCTCTAGGATGGAATGTTCCAACAACGTTTGCATAGGGATATTATTGATATATTTCAACTTTCTTTCATGCTCTATGTATTTCTCTTCTTCTTTTCCAAGGGTTTCAACATGTGAAAGCATATCATTAACCAATTCTAGTGATCCTTCATGAGCCTAAGAACTATCCACAAGAAAATCCTCCACTTCCTGATTCAACCTGGCAATCCATCTATCCATCGTCCTCAATTTCTTTATCATTTAAACAAGGTTATCTACATTTTTCTTGCTCAACAAAATTGCGGTCTCAGGAGTAGCAAATTGTGAAGAAATAGGAGAAGTATTTTTTTTCAAAAATTTATGTAACTGGTCTACCTGAGATTTGAGTTCATCCTTCCTCTGCTTGTCCTTTACCATTCTTGATTTGGTGGAAGAGGCTACAATATCAATTAGATCCATTTGATGGTTTCTTGTAGGCCTTCCTAGATTCACCATGCCTAGTTGATAATCATTGAGTTGCATTTCTTGTCTATCTTTATAAACTATCGAAATGGCACATTCAACCACAATTTCCCCAGCATCGATTAACCTTGTAGAATGAAGAACTCTAGCCCTTTTCTTGGGCCTCTCTTTTTCAATTTCTCTCCTTACATCATCCCAGTTAAGGGGCTAGGGTTGTACTATCTGATTCCTTTCTAGATTAAGCTTTAACCATGTTGGAGTAGCAGGAGGAGTTGGCACTTGTGTTGAGGAAGATGTAGTAGGAGAGAGTGGTGGCCAAAGTGCTACTCTAGGTTGAGAATTTAACCTCTTGTTGCTTTCCCATTTCTTCCTTCTCTTTGGCTAGTATATCAACTTCAACTTTTGATTTTCTTTCTTGTTCTATTTTGGCCAGTTGTTCTTCCTCCAATATCTTCTCCTCCAATAGCTGATCTCTTTGTTTTTCTTACTCCTCCACCCTTTCCCATGCCTTGGCTGCTTCTTGGTCAATTTTAACCTGCTCCTCTTCTTCCATTCTTTTCAACTCCATCTCTTCTTCCTCTTTATTTCTGTAGACACATAAAAATGGCCTAGACCCGCAAACCACATTTTTCTATATCATGCTTCGTCTCAACATAATTATAATATTTAATTATGTCTTATAGTCCAATGTCAACTAATAATTAAATAATTCTTAATTATTTAATTAATTCACGTCTTTTATTCCTCTTAACTATTTAAATAAATAAATTACATTTATTATTTAAATACGTCCCTAATTTCTTATGTCACTCTATAATTAAATAAATTCCTAAATTTATTTAATTATTATTAGTCCATTACTTCCTCATGATTATTTAAATAAATAAACTTTATTTATTTATTTAATACGTCATTAATTATTTATGTCTGCTCATACTTAAATAAATTCCTATTATTTATTTAATTATTATCCTCTTCAACTTTCTTTCTAATTTTAAATAAAATCATATTTAAAATTACCCACTTTATAATTTTCCTCCACAATTGATTAATCTTAATTATTAAATTGTCTTATTGATTTTCTTTCTAAATCTAAATAAAAGCATTTTATTTAAATTGACAATTTCCCTCTTTCCAAGTAAATAATTTTAAATTATTATTATTTACTCTCACATGAATTCACTATTTTGGAATTAATTTCAAAATAGCATTTCTCTCCACAAAGTAATTTATTTCTAAAATGACTTGATTTTCTATCTCATTCTTTTTCTACTTACTAATTCTCATCTCACTGTCACAACTAATTTCATTCCTTGATTTAATTTCTTAAATTAAATCTTGTCCACTAAATTTGAATTTCATCCTAGAGTTGCCCTAACCCTAATTAAGGGGTTATTATTTTGAATCTTAACCATAGATTCTAGGGCACTTATCAATCTTTAATCTCATCCGTCCATACAAAATTGCATTTTCTATAAAATGCCAATTTTGTCTTCATTTCGACATCTCTTAATCTCTTGAATCACTTCTTCTTCTTCTCTTCTTTCTTCTTTGTTTAACATTGTCTTTTTCAGATTTTTAATAGTGCACTTAGAACTTAGATTTTTACTTGCACTCCATCCAAATTCCTTCAACATTTGCTAGGTCATGTCATGAACTTAGTTTTCTCACACAGAAGTTGAGGGCATCCATCATATTGCAGAAAATAGAGAGGGGCTATGGAGGTTAATCATGGAGGCCTTGAGAAGCTTTGGTGATATTGCTTCTTATTATTTTAATTTATTTCCTTCTTTGTGCTTCATAGTATGCTAGGTTTGTTTTTGTTTGTTTTAATAAAACAAACCCAAAACAATTACCCTACGTTATAATTTCTTCTAGCCTCCTCCACTGCTATGAACTTAGCTTCGAGGGATTATTTTTCTCTCCTTTGTTGGGATTTTTCTTCTTCTAGATCATGGATTTTATGCATCAGAGCTAAATTATCCTTTTCTTCTTTAGCTTTTAGCTCCTTTTCCCTTTGTTGCTGCAAAAGATCTTCCTTTTCTTTCTGCTGCCTTGCCAACTCTTCAACCTTAACTCTAGCTTCTAACTCTTGTTGCTTGGAAAATGCATCAACTTTGGCCTTGGTCTCCAATTCCTATTGTTTTGTAATTGCCTTAGCTTAAGCTTTAGCATCGAATTCTCTCTTAGCATCCTCAAACAACTTCCATTGGTCCCCCAGAGTTAGGACATGTTCAGACTCAACACCTTCAATATCTTCAGCAGGTCTAGTCACAAGAGGCTCCTCATCTGATTGAGTGGCCTCTGAATCAGTGTTTATATCATGGATTTCAATATCCTTCTCTTTTTCATTTAAAGTTTCATCCTTCTCATGACGACTACCTACTGGTACTTCTCTTCTAGGTTCTTGAGTGAAGGAAGGTTGACAAGAGGAGCCTTCTCCAATTGTTTTTGTCTCCATGCCTTGTGATTCATGGACTTCCTAAGCAAGTATTTCTAGAACAACATATCTTCTCGAGTTGGGAGGAAGATACTCTAATTGATCTTTAGGGCCTTCTCTCCTCTTGGTCCTCTGATAACCTTTGGTTGCCCCTAATTTCCTTTTCTTTGAAACTTGAGCCTGTGGCTACTTGATCCTCACTACTAACCATTGGATACTTCTATCCATTATTGTCCTATATTTTTTCTTAATATCAATGGATTCTTCCTCATCTCAATTGATGGGGATGAGGTCTTTGGTACCAATCTTTTCTACTTTATACCCAGGGTCAAAAGTTACACCATCATCTGATAGTGTATCAGGAATATCTTCCTTCACCCCATACTCAATCATTTGTGGGATATTCAACCTTTCATAGCTCCTTGTTCTAACATCATAGTCATCTTGTAAGTCAATTCAAAAATCTTCCAACAAATTATAATGTTTTTCAAAAATATTGGGATTTAGAGAATTCATCTTATTCCCCTGATCAAAGTGTTTTTGGGATGTATACAATCCCAAATTTAAATAGCTCAAATCTTCACATACTACCTCTGTAGCCACATTGTGAAGACAACAATATTCTCCCAACTTCATAGGGAACTTGTGGCATCTAGGTTTATGTTTGATGGAAATTTTTGCATTGACTCCTAATGCTTGATATATAAATTCCATAAGAAACATCTTATCACTGCAACACCTTGGGAGTAGGTGAGGATGACCATCAAATCCTACCAACCTGAAGTATGAGAACTTGGGGTATTGGATATACCAATGTCCCCATTGAGCAATAAAATCCATAGCATCTCTACTCAACCTGAATCTAGCATCCCTAGTCAATCGATTGATGATGACATAAAGGAATGCATCATTCACCCTTTTGTGGTGTAGCTCTGATGTTTGAAAGGTCAATTGGTCATAATGGTTCCGTACCTCATGATGTCTAGGAGATTCTCCCAACACTCCTACTGCATTCAACGTAGGAAAGATACCCATCCATAGAAGCATATATAAAATAGGAAGTCATAAAGAAGCTCTTTGTTTCCCTTACCCTCAACATCTGATTGTGCAAGATGTCAGATAAGATCTTGCACCAATAAAATTACTGCCTTTCATCAAAAATAGCTTAAATGAATGGGAACATCCATTCCTTGAAGCATGCAAAGTCCTTCTTCCCAAACACCTTGGAAAGCATCAAAATTAAGTCATCCACTTCCTTCTTGAAGTCTCCTCTCTTAGGTTGTTCAAGAATCTTGGTTAAGGACTTCTTATCGATCCTCAACCACTTCTTGTTCATGTGGGATATGTTGAATTCTTTATTCTTATTGAACATTTGTAATGCATCTACTTCAATCACCTACTTGGGGTTCTTTGGAGTAGGTGCATTAAACATGTACCTCATCATCTATGGGGATAGATCAATTATCACATTTCCTTATTGATCCATGTATTTCCTTGATACAGGATTGCAAGCTCTTGCTGCAATCAAGATGAGCTCCGAGCATTGAAATGACAAAGGGAAGAGTGTAACATGAGCTAGTCTAGATTGGACTATTCTTTCTATCCTCCCAATTACTTCTTCTATAAAATTCTCGAGAGTCAACTCCTCACAATTGAAAGATCCCAAGTTAGTATTTGTAATATCGACCCATCTTGAATCTAGCTTGCTAGCTATGGTTGTGGCATTCTATTTTTTGTATCTCAAAGTATAAGGCAACCGCTCCTCCTTTATCTTCTTTGGTTTCACCTATCTTAAACTCTCTGTAGCTTGGCCTTCCATTTTTGAAACTTCTAGAGATGCTCCTGAAATTGTTTATTCCTGCGAGATAACCCTGGATTAGACCAATAGAAAGCATGAAAATTAACATTAGAAGACTTACCCTTCATATTACCCTATCCTTCCCTAGGGAGGCTTTTACACTTAGTAAAATTTGAAGGTCATCGGATGAGGAACCAAGAAGAGGGTTAGTATTGGAAAGCTTCTAGTATTGGCGGGATCGGAGTCAGGATCAATGTTAGAACCGGGATCAGGATCAGAATGAAAACTGGACAAGAAATAATCACATAGTTTCAAGTCTATTTCCCATTCATGTTCCGCTTCCACTTCCACTAGAAGACATGGACACAAAATGGAGTCAAGAATTCATCTAGAGCAAGCTCAGAAATGGACCTGAAATTTTACTCACACATTTATGAATTGAGTTCACTCTAGGCTCCACTTCCACCTGTTATCATTAGTCATGGTGCAATTTTGATCAAGCACTCATAGTGACTTAAAAAGGAGGTCACATGAGGGGCCGAGGAGGAATAAAATAAAGGTGCCAATCTATCATTCATATGATTTAGGGAAGACCACCAAATAGGGCATGATATTATGAAGAAATAACACACAAACCCTAGTTTGCATAACAGGTCGACTCAAGAAATTTAGGGCATTGAAAACCCAATATGGAAACCATTGAGTTGACATGCGAATAAGATGGGACGGGTCTTTAAAAAAATTTGAAACCTTTAAAATTCTTCAAAACCTGTCAAAGATGAAACCCTAAACAAAACTAGGGCATGATAGTACATACACCACCAAAACAAGAAAATAATAGTAGGGACAGAAAATAGGAAAAGACAAAAAAGAAAACAAGAAACAAAAGGGAAAGGCAAACCAAAAAGGGAAAATGAAAGAAAAACACCAAAATGGGTGAAGATCCATGAGAAAGTTCTCACGAATGTGTGAAGAACACAACAAGGAAAAAAACAAGAAACAAAACTCGAAACGAAATGAGGAAAACCCACCTATCTCAAACGCTACCAAATAGGATGAAAAATTGATCCAAATTTGGTTGCCCTTTGACCAAATTGTGCTCCTCTTTCTCTTTCTTAATTCTGGTTTTCTAACACAACTTAGACAATAATATTAATGTGAAAATTAACCTTGATTAAGGTTTTGAATTCAATTTCGCGCATGTGGAGGGCCGGCAATTAATGCAATTAATGCAGTTGGTTGGGCGTGGAATCAAAGCAGGAACAAGCACATAAATATCATGTAATAGAAGTAAAGTGAGGAAAGAAGATGACAAGGGGGTGAGGGTGGGATTGGGATCAAAACCAGTTAGGGAGCTTTGACAAAGTTCCCAGTTTAGTTCTGGTTCTAGTTCCGATTCCACCAAAGATAGAAAAATGAAAAGAACGAAAGGGAAAAAGAAAGACAACAAAGTGGGATCGGGACCAAAGGAACTTAGCCCAAAAAAAAACAAAAAAAAAATGCAAAGGCAGGGGTGGAGATGGAACGAGAAATGAACTTGGAAGTTTGCAAAATTTTGGGTTTGAAATTCGATCCAGATCCAATTTGGCCAAAAGAAAACAACAAAGACACAAAAAAATAACAAACGGCGACATAAGCGAGACCAAGGCAAAGCTTTTCCCAAACAAAACAAAGGGAAATGATAAAAATAAAAGGAAACAAATGGGAGCGAAGTTAGAATGAAATCATGACACGGAATGTATGCAAGTTTTGAATTCAAATTCGGTTTCGGTTCCGCTTCTGCCAGAGAAAAATAAAATCAAAGAATTAGGAGAAAAAACAACTCCTAAGTCCCAAACAAAAGACCAAGGACAAGAAAACAAAAAGGGGGACCCATTTTGACCAAACTTAAAATGGCGTGGTTATGCAAGGCATAACACTTTCCTCCAAGTGCTGATGCACAGTTGGTTAGTTTGTTTAAGTCATGTTTTGAGTCTACTTAGGTAGATTGAATAAGTTTGAAGGTGTCAAGCACTATTTTGAAGTGTTATAGCAGTATACAAGAGGTCTAAAGGTCTTATTTTTGTTTGTTCTCAAGTTCTTCATGACTCCTATGCCCAATGTATTATCTAAGGAAGCTGGTCGACATGTTTAGCAAGAAAACATCCATCAGAGGTCACCAAAGATGTTGATAATTTTGTCAAATATCAACAAAAAAAGCACGTTTACTAAAGTATTGTATTTTTATTTTAAAAGCGTCTCATAGAAATTAAAGGAAAAATTGTTTTGTAAAAATGGAAAAAGAAGATAAAGTGAAAGAATGGTTAAAATTCAGAGAAAAACGGAAGAAAAATGGTAGGTGTTTTAGGCGCTAAGAAGATGGTTTTTTTAAAATCTCTTCTTTGACCACATAATAAGGAGTTTGGTTATTGTTTCCTGGCATGTTGAAGCAATCCATGAAAAATTTATAGCACTTACAAGGGAAACAAACAAGAAACCCACATTGCAAGACCAAATGACAAGATATGGCTCACAAAAAAGGTTGAGAGGCTACCTATCCATGTTGCAGCAAAAAATGGAAGAAATAGTGTGGTACATGAAAAATGGGGAGTTTTCTAAGGGTTAAAATAGATTATGTATGCATAACAGACACCTCCATAGTGAAAGCATTATGTGATTACTTTTCTAGGTATGTTTGCATTGAAAAATAATTTAAAGTTTTTCTTGAGATGATTAAATGAAATGTATTATTTCGAATGTGGGTTCTAGACCAATGTAGTAAATCTTAGAACTCTCATATATATGTCAAAACATGGTTTGTTGACTTATTCAATAACCTTAACATTCAAAAAAACCCTCAAGTCCATGATACAAATCACATCAGGAACACACCTATAGGTAACATCAATTTGTGTGGCATAGTTTCCTTTTCTCAAGTAACTCAAGCTGAATAAAATTTATTGAAGTCTTATATAGAGTCATTGAAGTTAGATGAGGAAAATATTTTTGGGGTACATGGAAATAGTTGTAATGGTAAAAATGGCAGTGTGAATAATGGCCAATCCATCATGCATAGAAGGCAGAGTCAATAACTGTGATGAGACAATTGATTGATGCGAATATAAGGTAGCATATGAAATATAGAGAAAATAATGAAAATTCCCTGAAAGCTTGTTCAAAAGGAAATGACAATAGGGGTTCATGTTATAGAACAAGAAAAGGCGAGATGTTTGTCACAGTTCCTTAAGAACAAGTGGTTGGTGTCCCTTGAGTGAACCAAAAATTGAGACCTTAGAAGATGCAAGGTTCAATTAAGATATTCTACAGTGGTAGGAGGACAAACATATAGCGTTAAGGTTTAGTGAGCTAATAACATTAATGGGCAACCTTCATCAAAGAGACAGTCTTTGATATTGACATGATAATAGAGGAAGGTCATGATGGGAGTCCATATTGAATTAATCAATGAAATTCATATTAATGAGAGATATGAAGAGGTCATAACATTTTTGATAGTCTTATGGAGCTAGAAGCATTCAAAATCCAATGAGAGGATAACCATTAATGAGAAAAAGTTGCAAGAAGATCATGAATGGAAGTAATTGTTGGAAGTTGAAGCTTGCATCAAATGGTTGTCATTAATGTCAATAGGTTTTCATTGATGTCAACCCAGTATTCAATGTATGAGTTATTTACTAGAAGCTATTTCCTATCAAAGATGATTGTTGTAGGTGGTCTGGTGTGTTGGTTTTAAGGTTATGTTTCTACTATGAAGACAAGATATGATTAAGATATTCAAATATCTTGGCTGACTCAACATGTGCAATATTTTATGTGGACTAATTATGCCTTATGGGTGTCTGGACCAACATAAGAAATGCGTTAAACTTATATACACATATATATATGAGACTCTTCAGGAAAGAAAATTAAGAAGCATATAGAGACTCTCCGAAAAGAAAAGAGAGACAAAGATAGAGACAAAAAAGAGCATGATAGTAAGAAAGAGAAAGAGAGAGTGTAACAAAGTAGAGTAAGAAAAGAAGGGGAAGAAAATAGAGTGTATGATCAGATCAAAATTATTGAGTGAATACTAAATGTAGTACTACCTATATAGAGCTTCATTCGAAACTGAACTCTACACAAGTAAGGTGTAATCTATCAGTTCACACTTTTGGCTATAAGCCTTAACTCTTGTATTCTGGAAGTTAGTCATATTTTATATCTCTATGGTAGTGAGCCCTTCAGGTTGTAACCCTATTGGATAGTGAGTCCTTATTGTAGGTAGTGAACCTTATCTCAGGTAGTGAGCCTTTTTCTAATCAGTTTTGATATTCTCTATAGTGTGTGTTAATCCTCACTATGGTTTTTCCCTCATTGGGTTTTCCACGTAAATATCTTGTGATTGTGTTCATGCATTAGATTTAAGTTGTTGTATTGGTATTTCATGATTAATCATTTTAGAAGTTTATGTATTATTTTCGCTAATTGAATTGAAGGTTATTATCTATGACAACTGATTCACCCCCCTCTCAGTTGTCCTATCCACCAATTGGTATCAGAGCCTAGTCCTTTGGAATAAGTTTAACAACTTGAAGGATATCTTGGTAGGTTGAACTAAATGATGAAGGGATCAAACTTAGATGAATAATTAAAAATAGAGACTTTAGAGTCTAAAAATGAAGATCTGAAAGAAAATGTCAAGCAAGTAGGTGAATACATTTAGAAACTAAGAAATTAGATTTGGAAGTCCAAGTTGAAACATAAAGAAGTTTACCAGGAACTAAAGGAAGCAAAGGTGACTAATAAAAATCTAAGGATGAAACTTGAAGAAAGAAAAAGAGTGGAAGAAAATCTGAAATTGGAAATTGAACAAAGCAAGCTAGAGGAAGGATGCCTAAAAGAAATTATCAATCAAAAGACAAAAAAATGTGATAAGCTTGAACAAGAAGTAGTAACCCTTAAAGCTGATATGGAAAAACTGAAATCTCATGAGGAAAGGTTTAAGAAAAGCTCCACAATGCTTGATGAATTGATTTCATCTCAGAAACCTAGAAGTGGTTTAGGACTTGAAGAAGGACAAAATTCAAAGACTAATCCATTTTTCAACAAAGTGGACAATTAAAGGAAATTTAAACGCAATACATATCAAGGAAAGAATCGAAGGATCAATATCAAAATAATACCCATCCGACAACCTAATGCTCAAAGGTACCCATATTTTAATGGATTTTGTTTCTCATGTAATAAATTTGGACATAAAGAAACCAAATGTAGAAGTAGGATGAAACAAAATAGAATGAGTCAGAATGTTGGATTCCTTGCTGGAAAATGTTATAGTTGCAATAAGTTTGGACATAGAGCTATCGCATGTAAAAACCATATGATGATAAATTTTTTGATACAAATAGAAGAAATCAATATTTTCAAGGTTATTGTTACATATGCAATATATTTGGACACAAGGCTAATCAATGTAGGATAAAGAAAAAAAAAATTCATTTGATCTTGGATATGTTATGTTCTACACTTGCAACAAACCAGGACATATACCAAAATTTTGTAGGAGCAAAGTTGGGAAGAAACCGAATTCAGAACAAAAGTACAAGCCTATGAACAAGGTAGATTCAAAAGAAGCAAGGAGAAAAATGGAAAAAAATTGTTGACCAAAGGAAGAATCTAAGAACAAGGATGAATCAAATAACCCTGTATCTACATTTGGTGCAAATACCTCTTCTAAGGACTGAACCCAGTAATGGTTTCAGGGGGACCATTCATAGAGAAATTTAGAAAACCCCCGATATATGAGGTGTCATGCAAAGACACATGGATATGTGATGTGAATCTCTATTTTGAAGATGTTGAAATTTTTTTGGCAGAAAATATGCAGATCAGGAAAGTTACGAAGTCCCTCTTGGGTCATAGTGTTTCTTAAAGATAATTGTCAATTTAAAAGCTAAAAAAAGGCAATAAATAAAAAATTTAATCTATCAACATTGGCAGAAGGAGGTATAGATAGACTAAAGTACAAATGATGATGTCATAAGCAATAAATTACCTTTTATGATGAAACCCTAAAAGAGATAAGTTAAATAAGGAAGATTCAGTAGTCATTTTCATTGGAAAGTGAATGGGATGAGAAATAAAGAGTTAGGGTTATTGGCAAGTGAAAATATGGAGAAAAAGGCTGAAACAATGGAGTTGAAGGCAATGGTGGTATTTAATCCATGCAACAACGAATTGCAGAAATTGAGTAAGTTATAGATTGATGAGTTTGATCATAAGAGGATTTGAAATTTCAAGACTTCTCTTTTAGTGTAGAAAATGCAAATGATCAAGAATTCAGGGCACAAGGGTTTGAAATTTGGAGAGAATTTCCATACTTTTCAAATGTGGACATTGTTTGGTTTATCTTAAGTAGAATTCAAGGATATTTGATGATCTTTGACAAACCCTATGAGATCATGGAGGAAGCAATTGCAGAAATAACATGATTATGCAATAATGGACCCGTTCCAATCAAGAAGTCAATTAAAAACAAGGAGGTCAAAGCCCTAACTAGGATAACAAGAGATCAAAGGGAGCTTCTAATTCATACTATAATCAACCCGGTGATAAGGTATGCGATATATGGAATTTCATATAAGATTTATTTTAGAAATAGGGAAGACTCTACTTTGGCGATTGTTGTTTATGTTGCACATAAAATGATATAGAAGAAAGAGGATATCAATTTGTGTGAGTTACTGAGGAATCAACTAATGGAGAATATAACTACGACAAAGAATGCCAATTACCCTTTTCATTTTGGATATCTAGTTATATTTTTGATGATGTATTTTTTGAAATAGTTACCATTGAAAGAGAATGTTGTGTGGAAGTCAGTTATACCAGTTGGGAAGTAGGTCTACTAGTATTTGGAATCTCTAGTAGAAAAGGAAAAGGTCTTTAAATAATACTTTGAAAACAAAATAAATGTATGGAGTTCTAGCATGACTTCTAGTCAGATTGGGATGTTTGAATTAGGATCCTCCTCACGAAAGAGGAAAGCAAGAATAATTATCTCAAGTTCTCATTTGGAAATAAAGAAGTCGAGGTCAAAGGAAAAGGAAAAGGAAGAAGAAAAATAAGAAAAGATTACATAATCAATTGATTTGGCATCAACTGATGATGATGAATAATACTTCACTAAGGAAAAGGTGTTGAATATTCTTGAGTAATCTAGTGGACTGAAGAAGATTGGAGATGAATGATTGTTACGACCATCGTATGAACAAGATTAGATTACAAATTCCCTCTCTACTTACATAATTCATAATGATATTGACCTAAGTGATGTGATAGGTGCTTTACTAGAAGTATTGATTGAGTAGATTGAAGAAAGACTAATGGCACAACCACCTAGTGAAATAATAGAAAACATATGAAATTAAATTAGCAATGGAAGAAAGATATCGAAATGCATAGAAGAAATTGACGAAGAGCATAAATAAATTGAAAACCTGCATCAAGAGTGTAAATAGTGTGTATAGGTATTGTCTCTGGTGGCCTACTGCTATTGGAAACTACAGAGAAAAAATTGATGCTATTGAGCTTGAACTGAATTCTATTGGAAAAATATATGATATCCTTAATGACAAGGATGAAACACAAAAGAAAAGGATCAATTCCTTACATATTGAACTTCCAATCATTATGATATAGAGGGATGGTATTGTGAAGACATTTTGGAAAGTTAAATAATTGAGTTGAGATTGGAACAAATTTTTGGTCTCTTGGTGGAAGTTGAGAATAATGCATAAAATATTGATATTCTAGATACTCTTCTAGAAAAAATTGATTCAATAGAAAAGAAAAATAGTATTTGTTTAAACAACAGGTTGAAAATGGTTTCCTGGAAGACATGTTTTCTAGAACTAAAAGAAAAATACAAGGATATATTTTAAGGGAGAAGGACTGAGGTAAATAACCATTTTTGAAGACTACTTTTGTAAAATAATTTGAAGGGGGAGATAGAATTTTTTTTGTCATTGATGTAAAAGGGGGAGAGGAAGTATGTGAAAAAGAATGAAAATAATTTCATCTCATCAAAATAATTACAAAGGTTGTTTTTGTTGGCTTTTCACATCCTGTGTTGCCATTAATGAAAAAGGGGGAGATTGTTGGAAGTTGAAGCTTTGATCAAATGATTGTCATTAATGTCAATAGGTTTTCATTGATGTCAACACAATACTAAAAGTACGAGTTGTTTACCGAAAGCTATTTCCTATCAAAGATGACCATTATAGGTGGTCCGGTCTGTTGGTTTTTAGGTCTCATTTCTACCATGAAGACAAGCTATGATTTAGATATTCAAAGATCTTGGATGAATCAATGTGTGCAATATTTTATGTGGACTAATTATGTCTTATGGGTGTTTTGGCTGACATAAGAAATGCATTAAAATTATATACATATATCCGAGACTTGTAGAAGTTGTCAAAACCAACTTCAGACTCCAAGAACACTTGCATGCAAATGGAAACTTGTCACAAGGAAGAGAATGGATGGAGAAAACAAACAAGGGTTTGAAGCTCTGAAAAATGGAGAAATTATCTTATCAGAACAAAAAGGAATTTGGAAGTGATGAATATACAATGAGATCAATCCTTAAGAAGGAGATCATGCAAACCCTAATAGGAAAACATTTAATAATTAATATAATTATTAAATGTCACTTTATGCAAACTAAAGTGAAATCTTAAGAAGGGAATAAAGTTAACTTAATCAACATAATTAAGTTAAAACATTTACACTAACACCCCTCCTTAAGATGAGCAAAAGTGCAGCTACAAACAAATGCAAGAAAGCAAAGGTAACTACAATGCAAGAAGGAAAACATGGGTCCCAGAAACTAGGATAGATCAGGTACCCAAATACAACCAAATCTATATAAAGAGGATAAATAGAGAAAACCTCATGGGAAAAAATCTAACCCAAAGAGAGATTCAAAAATCCATGAAGAACATCACGGAAGTAGAAGAAGCTGCAAACAACTGTCGAAAGATGACTACTATGGTGTTGAAGAACCTCCTCTGAAGATAAGATGATCAGGATCAAGAAGACAACAATCTGCATGAGTGCCCCAAATGACACTACTTGAATTAGATGGAAAACAAAGGAAAACGCCTGGAACGAAGATACAAATGGCATAAGTAGCAAAAGTCTATCAAGAAGAAAAAAATCTACATGAGTGCCCCAAATGACACTACTCGAATCAGATGGAAAACAAAGGAAAACACCTAGAACAAAGATACAAATGGCACAAGTACCAATAGTCTGAAAAACACTGATCAATTGAGAATGGAAGATTCCTTCCAAGGCAAAGCCAAGGAAGAATTAGCACAAACAATATAACAGCCCCTCATAATGCTAAACTGGGAGAGCCTGACAAATCCATTGAAATGGTGTGTAACACCCTATAGTGCATGAAGGAGAAGATACAACATTTGAAAGTGTGCAAGAAATCACCTGCAACTGAAAAAGTGGTGTGCAAAACAAAGCACACATGCATGAGGCTAAAATCATATGGATCCACTGTCATTGTGGAGGGACACTCACCAGACAAAGGTGTGATGGAAAAACAAAGGCACTACACGAATTATGTAGAAGCTATCAAAACAAACTTCAGACTCCAAGAACACCTGTATGCAAATGGATACCTGTCACAAGGAAGAGAATGGATGGAGAAAACAAACAAGGGTTTGAAGCTCTGAAGAATGGAGAAATTATCTTATCAGAACAAAAAGGAATTCAGAAGTGATGAATACACAATGAGATCAATCCTTAAGAAGGAGATCATGCAAACCCTAATAGAAACCTTAATAGGAAAACCCTAATACAAACCCTAATAGGAAAACATTTAATAATTAATATAATTATTAAATGTCACATTATGCAAACTAAAGTGAAATCTTAAGAAGGGAATAAAGGTAACTTAATCATCATAATTAAGTTAAAACCTGTACACTAACAAGACTCTCTAGGAAAAAAAAGTAAGAAGCATATATAGACTCTCTGAAAAGAAAAGAGTGATGGACATAGAGACATAAAAAGAGAGAGTGCAGCACATCAGAGTAGGAAAAGTAGGCACATACAATAGAGTGTATGATCAAATAAGAATTATTGAGTGACTACTAAAATGTAGTACTACCTATATAGAGCTCCATATGGAACTGAACTCTACACAACTAAGGTGTAATCTATTAGTTCACACTTTTGGCTGTAAGCCTGAACTCTTGTATTTTGGTAGTTAGCCATCTTTTGTATCTCCGTGGTAGTGAACCCTCCAGGTTGTAGCCTTGTTGGATAGTGAGTCCTTATTGTAGGCAGTGAGCCTTATCTCAGGTAGTGATCTTTTTTGTAATCGGTTTTGATATTCTCTATAGTGTGAGTTAATCCCCATCGTGGTTTTTCCCTCATTAGGTTTTCCACATAAATATAGTGTTATTGTGTTTGTGCATTGGGTTTGAGTTTCTACATTGGCATTTGATGATTAATCATTTTAGCAATTTATGTATTAGTTCTAGTAATTGAATTGAAGGTTATTATCTATGACAACTAATTCACCCCCTCTCAGTTGTCTTTTACAATAGTCATCATTCATGCATCATTTCTCATGCCATAGTCTCAACAAGTTAGAGAAGACAACATAAAGTGATTGAAAGGATAGTCACCGAATCTTATAAGGATTGTCACAATCAAGGATGATGAAAATGCATAGATTATAGTGAGGTCACATGAAGTGGACTATGCAAGAATGCATGATGGATAAAAATGGTGGTGGCATGAGATTAGGGTAATTTATGACTATCATAAATTTCATTTTCATTGATTTGTAATAATCATGACCTCATGAATGTGAGAATTCCTTAATAGTACATGGTAGTGAAAGAAGTCTTCAAATGATAGTGGATAAGGAAAAAAAGATGAAGGAAAAAAAAAATTTAGTGCATAATGACAAAGGGGTTAATTTTTTCCTATGAAATCAAAGAGAATAAATCCTGGTTACCAAATTATACAAATGGTGAATTAACCAAAGAAAGTGGAGTTAGAAAGCATAAAATATGCAATGAAAGATGAATAAGGGAGTTAATACAGAAATGCAGTTATCAAAGGGCATTCCATTACGAGAGCACCCTCACAAAGTATTTGCTAGTCAATATCCTTACAACTATGCTTGTAGTTGTGAATGGAGATTCTATACCTGTACAACACAAAGAACAAACACAATATTAAATAAAAATGAAAGTAAGAAGCAACATTCCCCATGAAATTAGATTTAAACATCAAAATAAGAAAAGAAATGAAGAATAACACAAATGAAAGCAATTGAATCCTATTGTAATGAGCAAACTATCAATCCCATGGGGGAATTGGTGCCATTTATGTGTAGGAAATGGCCCTTTCCCAACTCCTTTGTGTGATTTGATGATCTTGGATGATGATTCTTGATTCCTTGATGCAAATTTGACAAAACCTTGATAACATTGCTAAAAACTATGAAACTATGATAAAAATGGATGAAATTGCAAGTGAAATTGAGTATAGTAAGCTTGCATGGATTGTGGATGATCAATTCAATAGGAGAAGTCCTATATTTATAGATTTGAAGAATGGAGGAATAAGCAAAACGGATGAATGTGGGATTAAATATGGACCAATGGCATTGTGCCACTTGTCAAGATGTGATTGGAGGAGGAATGAGCACATTTGGATGAATGTGCACATAAATATGGTTAGGTGGATTTGAAATTGTTGAGTTGACAAGTTTAGAGGGAATAAGAAATGGAGTAAATTCCACTAGGCTCAAGGCAAAAGACATGTAAGAGGCCTTTAATTCCTTGTTGGATGTACTCATCCCTTTTGGAGGGATTTTCAAATTTGAAGAATATTCCCTTTTGATACCAAGCTGAGGGAAAATAAATGAATTAATAAATCAAATAAATTGATTTATTATGCAAGTTGAAAAATCTAGAGGATTGGAGTGATTAAGATTAGGATTAATAATGAGTTGATTAATTAAGATGAATATTAGATGATTTGACAATTTTGACTTAGATTTTAGGATTTAAATAAATCAAAGCTGAGAGGAATAATGATTTAGATTTAATTAAATAAAGATTAATTTATTTAATTAAAGAGGGTGATGTTAGATTAAATCAAATAAAGATGAATTTATTTAATTTAAAGAGATGACCTTAGAGATTTAATTAAATAAAGTGAATTATTTAATTAAAAGAGAGACTAAAGGATTAATTAAACAAAATGATTTATTTAATTAATGGAAGAGAATGAATTAATCAGATAAATTTGACTTATTTAATTAAATTAATTAGTAAAGGGATAATTCAGGAAGAAACAATGTTAGTAAGATCAGGATTAGGTGTGTAGGATCAAAAATGTATTTTTTCGTGTCTACATTTTGCCCCTCTTTGAAGTAATGCACTTGTTGCATTGGTTCAAAGAATAAACTATTATGATCAAAATTAAAAAAAAATCCAATTTTTTAGATGCCCCACTACTGCCCTGGTGAGAAGGATTATGTTGGTATACTGCCCCCTCGAGAGATTGGACAAAAAATTGGATTTTTGGGTGATCTCACGAAAAAGAGGAAATGCTGCCCGACGGGTCTAGAAAGGGTCCATGATGCCAAAAACATGCCAAAACATGAAAAAATGATGCAAAATGACCCTCGATTGAGAAAAATGGGTTCAGGGGTCCAAAACCCTAGTTGGACGACTAAATTAGGTAAAAAAACCCTAATTTTTAGGCTTAAATAGACCCCAAGGGGTCACTTTCAAATCATTTTCACACTTAGCCTTTAGAGAATTTTGCATTTTGAGCTTTAAGCTTTGATCAAGATGGTGCAAAGATTTTTTCCATGGCATGTGTTGGAGCGAGTATGAGTGCACCAGTGGCCAGCCAGCGCAGGACCATTGGTATGTACTCTCCTGACTTTTGATGTCAAATTTTTATGTGCAATAAATAGGGTGAAAGTCCAATTTGAGTCAAGCGATGCTATATAGCACCACTGAGAACACAAAATCGGCACCGCACGGCCTCAAAGTGCGTCGTTTGTGTGAAGAGTGCTATCACGAGCCAATTTAGCAAATTAGGGTTTGGTCCAAAGTCAGGTGCATATGAGAAGTGTGCTACCACGAGTCAATTTGGAATTTAGGGTCTCGGGGCATGGTCAAACTGTGCTACCATGACGCAGTTTAGAATTTGCAAACTATGCCACAATTGCAAATAGAGCTACATATGTTGTTCGAATTGTGAAAACTCGGGGCAGGATCTCAATTTTTTTTGAAACCTGACATTGTATCTTTTCTTGGTCAGGATGACCTTGGGATATTACATTCTCGAGAGCACAAATGCCTGATGCTTAGTAGATTAGATGGGCTACACGAGCTACTCTAGGAGCACCTTGAGGTGATTGAACTTTGGTACATTGCTTATGCTCGTCCTGTTTGGACACACCTTGGGATGATGATAGCCCTAGCAGAGAGATGACACGGTGAGACATGTTCATTTCACTTGCCCAGTGGTGAGGCCACAGTCACTCTGGAGGATGTTTTGAGCATCTTGTGATTTCCCATCCATGGAGAGAGAGTCATCTATGATGTGGATGCTGGGGGAGACACCTACTATGAGGTCATGGAGCTTGAGGTGATCATATTCTCTGAGGGGAAGATTGATTTAGAGAGATACCGGAGCACGGTGCCCACCTTTAGACTTATCATAGCAACTATTATATCAGGACTTGTGGCACCGGATTGGTGGGGCTGATACTTCAATCCAAGGTGGGGGATAGCTTGGGAGCATATGCTTTTCTATAGAGAGTTCCCTAATTGGGGTCCAGTGATGTTGGCCTCACTCTATTGATATTTCCATGAGTTCACCTACTTAGAAAGTAGGGCCATTGGGGCCGGTATTACATTGTTGTATGTCTGGGCTTGGGAGCAGATAGAAACACTCCATTCACAGGTCATAGTGGTTGCCTTGGAGTTAGATAATCCTATTGTTTGGAGGTATGGAGGGGGCTCAGATCAATTTTACACACACAAGGGCTGGTGGTATCGCCCACTGGTGGAGGTTCATCGATGAGATGAAAGTGTTTACTTGGAGGCCCTAGCTTGGCATGGGTCCTTGGTTTGATGACATACAACAACTATTTTTTTCTCGGCAAGATAGATTGATGCAGGGCCAAGAGCATACCATCATCGAGAGATACCTACTAGACTGAGTGGTGAGACAATTCGATGATAGACATGACATACTCAATAACCAGTACGTGGCCATCTTCTTACATACTATGAGGGAGACTGCATGGGGTAGGCCCATCCCAGTAGATGAGGTAATTGCATCATTCAGTCAGCTAGTGGCCATGCCATGGCCATTGTCAGCCTCCTACAATAATTTCAATAACTAATCTTTTACGACCATGATTCAGAGATTGGGCATCTAACTTGAATAGCCATCTTAACCATCATGAAGGTGCATTTAAATTATCAACCCAGAGACATGAACTTGAAATTGGTCAGCACAGTATGTGCACTAGGAACTCAAAGTAGTCATCCTAATTCTACAACTAAGAGACTTAATATTGAAAGTAAATTGCATAGAAAGAAACAAATTAAATGTTGAACATTACTCAACAATTAAACTTAAACTGAAAATACATGACAAAAATGAAAATCTGAGCAAAAAATAGGAAACTACTCTACCTGCTTTGGTTGCAAGAATAGTCACTGAATGAAATCCTAGTGACTATATGAATAGTCAGTGCTAGATTCTTAACTAAGTACTAAACAAAAGCTAATACTAATATAACTAAACTAAAGGAACAAATTACTCACCAAGTGGGCCCCCTTGGATGATTATCCTCTAAAAATAATGCAAACTCAAATACTCAACTCAAAATATCATTTTATTCATTGGAAAGTGAAAATACAAAAGAGTATGTTTGATAGTATTATCAAATTGCACAATATATTGGCAAATAACTCCTAAAGAAGGAGGATCCGAACCTTATTTATCAACTAAACAGGGAAGTCAACTCCCACTAATTGAGAGGACACCATTTAGGGAAAGCAAAGAAAAGAGTGGAAGGGCGGTTACACATGTAGGGGAATTCGTTCAGACATGCAGGCCCAAACACAGACTCGACCACTGTAGTAACGCCCACATTGCTCAATGTCATTAAAGATCAACATAAGGTGGTTACATGTGACTGACATGGGAATATCCCACCATCGTCCTCCAGTTGACCTTCATGCGATTCGTCTGCGTGACTAGCTGGCAGTTGCGTTTCTCAACTTAGCATTCTCAATCATGTCTGCATGACAATGTTAGTACACATAATAACTACATATCTATAATCACCTTAAATAAAATTCATTAGCCAAATGCAAGATTAATATAGATAGTCCACATAATAGGTTAATATCATGAAAACTGGCAGAAATGGAATTAAACCCAAATGTCTTATGGTTTGGGAGAAACTATATAAAAGTATCAAGATGTAATATCAAAGTCCATGGTAAATTCAACAAATAAACTATATATTCTACCCATAACTAGACCAAAAAATAGACTCATCACTCCCCCCAACCTAACATTTTCCTGGCCCTCTAGCAGGGGAAGAGTTATGCTTCTGCTTGGTCATGGCTCTGAAATCTACAACGGATAATTGTCCAATATCAATGTCTGTTGTGGGCAAATCAAGGTTCCAGTAGAATTCTCCCAATTTTTCAAGTCTCCGCCATTTTTGATGTTCCTTAGCAATTTCATATCGGTAGAACCTAAACTTTGGTAGAGGCCACATGAGGATAGGTGGTTGAAAAGTCAACGAAATCCATTCATGTCCCTTTGTTCTCCCAATCTGAATGTACCTTTCAATTTTTTTTATTGCAGCAACATAGTTGTGGATGGAATTTTGTTCAGCTTGTTTCAACTCATCAGTTAATGTGTTCCATCTCTGGGATAGGTATCTCTCATAGTGTCCTCTTTTGCTGCTGTTTTTACCTCATACTCACTGTAAACTACCTCAATCCAAGGCATAATCCTGTTACCATAGCTTAGCCTAAAAATAATTCTATTCTAGTCTGTGTAAATTCCTTTGGGGTTCCTTGATTCAACTCTAATGGCTAGGGGAATATTGGATTCCTTACCCTTATAAGCATTATATTGTTCACCCCAGCTAATCTCATTTTGTACCCAAGACATGAATGCTCTCAATTGGATGTCCCCCACATAAAGCAATGGGTTCCAGTCTTGGTCTTTAGTTACAAAAAAATTGTGTAAATATAATTCACATAATAAATATTTCATTTCAAGGGAGGCAAATTCTATAAGCATTGAAAAATTCAGCAGGAGTTTCTCTAGAGGGGTTCAAACATGAGATAATTCTTGACAATTTAAAGGAGAGATATTTCTCTTTTAGGTGTAGAGCATAAACCCTTTGAGAGGTTCTGCATTCTAAAATTTGTGGCACTAGGGTTGCAATGATGCTCACCCTCCCCTTTAGAAAGATAATCTCTTCATTCCTTTCTTCAATAATCTCATCCTTCTCTTGATTTCCCTTTTCAATATTTTATTTTCCTTTTTCCATTCCTACTCTCTTCCTTTTATCTCTTTCCACATATTCAAAATTTCTGCATGCACTGAAAAATCAGGAGGGTTATGGATTCCTACCAGGGTTTTTGTAGATGGTTGCTCCCCATATAGAACTATTTGCATAGATTCAGGATGTCCCATTGGTTCAGGTTGTAGAGGTACAATTTCTCTTTCTTCCTCTTGTTGCAGGGGCTCTTTTTCTTGTTCTCGCAATCGCTGCAAGAACTCTTGAAATATTTCCTGGTTTTGTTGTAGGAACTCCTGATCTTGGTCTTGCTGTAGAAACTCCTGATTTTCTTCGTGTTCTCAATTTCCAACTTCTTCTGCAATGGAAACAAGATCTGACAGGGTCATTTTTTCTGCCTCTTCAAATAAATCTTTTTGTTTGACATTTTCCTTCCCCATTGGAGCTTCTGTGCTCTCACACAATGTCCCACCAAGCTTAGGGTTTTTCTGTGAAGTCATATCAATAGCTAGTTTTGATTTCTTGAGAGGGCTCTTACATTTTTCTTTGGCTGTAGGATGAATAGTGCCAACCTTTCTTTTCTTAGGAACTGGCACCTCTCTTTGCATAGTTTGTGTTTTTCCCTTCCTTGCTTCTGCCTCCCTCTTCTGTGCCCTAGTTCTTATCACAGTTTCAAGTGGAACATTATTATCCTCAAAATTTGATGAAGAATTTTCTCTTTCAGAGTTCTTAGGCTAAGAGGAACTAACATTTATAGTCATTTCCTCAGTAGGAGGATTCACACCAAGGTCAGCACCAGAGGTTGAAGCACCAGGGGTATCTTCAACCATGCTTAATTTTCTGCTAACCTACATGTCTGAGGTGAAACCCAAGGTTGCAACTGCTCATGTCTAAATTGATCAACTTTTATAAAATCTTCGTAGGTCATTCTAGGTTTTGCATCATGTAGAGATTTTACAACCAACAATTTAATTAGACAATGGTGGGAAATAGAGTTGTCCCTACCTTTTTGAGTTTCCATTTCCATGATGGAGAGATGGTTGTACAAGAAATTGGGAAAATTCATCCTCCTCCCATGCCTCATATGACTCAATAGTTTGAAATGCACTGAATACAGGTTCGACAGTCGACCCTCACAAGTGATATATCTGATAATGTAGACGGTTGCCTGCTTTCATGGCTCGGGCATAGAGAGTATTTTAGCACCTTGTTTATCAATAGTGATTGGAGGATCACCATGTATTATGAATATATCCCTGGCTGACCAAATGTCTCTAGAAATAGGGTAAGGTTTTTCGTCAGTTGGTAAACTTGACACTTCTGCAATTTGTTCCTTAGTTTCCATGAATTCCAATCCTTTTACTATGGCTTTTCCATCTAAAAATGTTTGGGCGAACTCTAGTGCAATACCTTCGTCAAAACTGTCCAGCCTCAGGAAATAGTCCAACCAACCATAGTTTCAAAATTTGGCTAGACATTGTGCATCCTATAATAAAGCATCATGAACTGAGGGCTCATTTTGAATGAGGCCATCTCCCATTGTCTGTAATCAATCTATCACTTTGCAAAATTCCCTTCTCTAATTCTCATCTAAAAGAAAATTTCTTTCTGCTCTCTTGTTAGCTGAATTGTCGACTGAATTTTCCTTCACTCTATTTTTAACCATTTACCATTTTCATTTCAAGATTATGATAGGGTGAATAATGGAAAGGAATGTTAATAAAAGGGAGTTATGATGAGAGAAAATTGTGGTGATAGTTTGGTGTCACATCACATATGCGAGCCATCTTTTATTTCAAATTTTAAATTAGCTCAGCAAGATTTGCTGACGTAGACAATCATGGACTGACATGCGGCAATATATCTGCATATTTCTTACCCCTCCCCCCAACCTAAATTTTGACATGTGTCTACACATGTGTGATGGGAGCAATGATTTGATAAGGGGATTATATAAATTATGTGAACATCCATACTAATGTACAGTGATTAAATAAAACACTCTAAAAGATAATGAAGAATGCAACTAATGCATACATACTTGAGTGTGTACAAACATGATTGTGTAGAGGATTCATTGTAACTATCATGGAGAAAGTACCATTTTCCTTTTTAAGAAATAATTGAGCAATTAATAATGATGAAGTGGAATGGTGTGAGTTGGAATGAAGTGATGGAAGAGAGAGAAAGGTGGTATAGATGGACGGATGGGCGGATGGGTGAAGAAATGGACTTCTACAAAAGTAGAAGTCTTTATTATGAAAAGTACATACCTGAATTAGCCAGAAGGAGGGACACTAGGTCCATTGCCTTTGGCTGTAGGAACTTTTCTCAGGTGCTGCATGTTAGATGAATTGCTGTAGGAACTCTTCTTTGGAAGCTAGCCTATTATACAATCTGAGACGATGCCCATTGAGTAGTAATTTTAAGATGACAGGGTCAATGGTGGTGAGTTGCACAACTCCATTGGGAAAGACCTCAACAACTTAATACGGTCCTAGCCACCTTGTCTGTAATTTTCTTGCATTATCCTGATATCATGAGTCATAAAGCAATGCCCAATCACCTGGCTAAAATTTCTTCTCTTTGATAAATTTGTCATGCCATTTGACTCGTTGACTCTGCATAACTTCAATATGGTGCAAGGTTGTTTTCTTCATCTAATCTAAAGAATTTAGCTGTATGATCCTTTCTTTTTGTGCCTAAGAAATTTCCATCCCCAAATCTACTGCAGTTTTGAAAGTCTTGTGCTCAAATTCGATGTCATCATTGTTGTCTTCCCATACAGTAGCTCAAATGGGGTGAAGCCTATAGTTGTCTTCCAAGTGATTCTGTAAGCCCAAACTACTTTTGTTAATCTATTTTCCCAATAATTTATGTGAATATCCACTATTTTTGTTAGGATGGCCTCAATCTCTCTGTTTGTCACCCCAACTTGTCCATTTTCCTGGGGGTGATAAGGAGTAGACTTTCTATGCCTTATGTTATATTCATTAACTAGTGCTGTAACAAGTGCCGAGGTAAAATGAGATCCTTGATCAGTTACTATTTCTCTAGGGACTCCATACCATGTGAAAATTTCTTCATAAAGAAATTTTACAACCTTGTTGTCTCTAACATGTTTCATGGCTTTGACTTCTACCCACTTAGTTACATAATTAGTTCATACCAAAATATAAGACTTACCATTTGATGAGGGATCAATGGGTCCCACAAAATCCAATCCCGACTTGTCAAAGGGAGTGATTACTACTTAGGGATAGAGTGGCATCTTAATTGACTTGGTTGGCCTACCCATCCTTTGGCATCTGTCACATTTCCATGTATATCTTCTTGCATCTTTGTAGAGTGTAGGCCAATAGTATCTTGTGTTCAAAATTTTCATTGTTGTCCTCTTAAACACAAAACATCATCCATAAGGTTCATCATGGCATGAATTTAGAATGTCATAGGTCTCATCTTCCCTCACACATCTTCTCATAACATGATCTGGTCTAGTATAAAATAGGCATCCAGCTATCTATGAAAAAGGGAAATATTTTTCAATCAACACCCTTCTCTCTTTTGGAGAGAAGTGAGGAAGAAATCTCCTTGTCAAAAGGTAATTAGCTATGTCAGAATACTAGGGTGTCTGCAAACTTATGGAGAATAGATTATCATCAGGAAAGGAGTCATCTATGGATTGACTATCTTCTGATGTGGTCAACCTTGAAAGAAAATCTGCAACAACGTTGGCCTTCCCTAGTTTGTCCAAAATAGTTATGTCAAACTCCTGCATCAACAAAAACCATATGGCTAATCTTCTTGATATCAAAGGTTTATTCATGAGATATATAATGGCTACATGATCAATGTGCACAAAGATATAGTAGCCTGCGATATAGTGCTTGAATTTGTTTAGGGCATAGATCACTACCAACATTTCTTTCTCTATTACTTTGTAATTGAATTTAGCTCCCTGCAAGTTTTTGTTGACAAAATAGATGGAATTTTCAATGGCTCCTTCTTTCTATCCTAGGACTACTCCTATGGCATAATCTGAGGCATCTATATAGATGTGAAAATAAATTTCCCAATTAGGTCCCTTAAGAATAGGAGCATGAGTCAGGGCTGTGTTTAAATCAGAAAATGCTTTATCACAGCCTTTTGTCCATTGGAAATCAGCTTTTTTAGTCAAGAGAATATACAATGGTGTTACTATTATGCTAAAATATTTGATGAAATTCCTATAATAGCTTGCATGTCCCAAGAAACTCCTAACATCCTTTTTTTTTTATAGGGATAGGCTTACTAATTACCTCAATTTTTGCAAGATCAACTTGAATTCCTTGGTGGGAAATGTAGTGGCTAAGAACTATACCTTCCTGCATTATCATGGAGCATTTCTCACTATTTAAAGATAGATTTTGTTCTTCATATCTCTGTAGGAATTTCTTCAAATTTTCCAATGCTTCGTCAAAATCAACACCATAGGTTGTAAAATCATCCATATAGATTTCCATGCAGTCAAGAGAGATGTCTAAAAATATTCTGATGATTGCTCTATGAAAATTTGCAGGTGTGTTGCATAACCCAAAGGGAAGTAATGAATAGGAATATGTCCCCTATGGACATGTGAATGTTTTCTTCTCTTGGTCTTTTGGTGCAATTTGAATCTGTTTGTAACCACTGAATCCATCAAGAAAAGAAAAGTTCTACTTTCTTGCAAGAGAGTCTAGGACTTGATCTACAAAAGGCAAGGGAAAATGGTCCTTCTTAGTAGAAACATTGAACTCCCTATAGTCAACACAGACTCACCATTTTCCTCCCTTCTTAGGTACAATCACCAATGGAGACACCCACTGGTTGTCTAAAATAGAGTAGATGAATCCTGCATCTAGTAACTTTTGCAGCTTTGTTTTGACAATTTCTCTCAATGCAGGGTTGATTCTTCTTTGTGGATGCCTTATAGGTGTACAATCATATTTGATATATATCCTATGAGTGTAGATCTTTGGATCCAATCCATTCATATCATGATAATCCCATGAAAATGAATTTTGATGGGCTTTCAACAAATTTTCCAATGTCAACTATTGCCCCTCACTCAATTTACTATTGATATTAAGATATCGTCCTTTGGACACCTGTACTTGTGTAACTAACTCTATCATATCTACTTCATTAATACATGGTACCTTAAGTTCATGTGGCAGCATTGTGTGAAACATACCTGTTGCTACAGGAATTTTGTCTGCTGGAAGAGTGGTTGCAGGAAGTCTATCTACAAAGACAGTGGTTACAGGAATAGTGGTTGTAGGAAGTCTTTTTGCAGAGACAGTGGTTGCAGGAAGAGTGGCTGTAATAATTTTTTCTGATGGAAGAGTGGCTGTAGGAAGATTAGGCAGAACCGAAAAAAGTGTTTTCACGAGGTCAGCAGAACTAGGCACATGAGTAGGTGATGTCTCCTCTATCTGACAATGGTTCTGAAGTATACTAGATAACACTTCATCTTAATCTTGAAGCTATAGGAAACGAATTATCCCTAGCATCATGAGTTGTGCCATAGAGTTTAATTCTTTGTCCTCTTCACCAATATGTGTCCATACAAAATTATCGACATCATGGGATGGCTGAGCAGGAGGATAAAAAACAAGATTTTTGGTGTTTCTGCCATAAAATGGTCATGACCAACATCCAGTATAAGTGTCTGTAGTTGCTAACCATGGCCTACCAGGGATAATGGGATACCCTCCTAGTGTAGATTTGGGAGAAAGAATCATGAAGTCAGTTGGATACTCCCAAGAGTCTAGAATCACCACAAGGTCCTCTACTATGCCATCAGATTTAATAGTGGAACTATCAACAAGCTGCATGACAATAGGTGTGGATCTCATGCTTGCAATGTTTAGTTTTTGCAGGATGTATTTAGTCATCACATTGATTTTTGCACCCAAGTCAATCAAAGCGTTATTTATGTTTATCCCATTTATAATAACTTCAACCACATAACTACTTGGATCATTGTACTTGGGGATAATTAATTTTCCAAGCATGATGTCAGCCAATTGTCCCGCTACATGAACTGTAATTGGGTCCTTCTTTTTCTTTCCTGGTTTCCTGAGGCATGCTTATTTAATTTATTTTCCATATATAAGAACATATTTTATGGCTTGGAACAAGGGGATCTAGACACATATATGCTTTAGCTGGTCTAGAATATCAAAAGTAGTTTCCTCATCTTCTTTTTGTTTGGAAAATTCTAATCTTTGGGGGAATGGTGGTTCTTGGGCTGTTTGCTTGGCTTGAATTGGTTCAGGATTCTTAGGTGCACACAGCTAAATGAGATCAACCAGAGATTCTTCTTTATCTTCCAGAGGAAGCTTAGTGATAATGGGGGTGGAAGGAGCTGAAAAGGTAGTTCCTGAATGTAGACGTATGTCACTTAAAATCACAACATATGCAGGGAATTGATTTAGATTAACAGAATATACAGGTTGTTGTTGTGGTTTATTATTTGGGTTGGGTATAGGTTGGTCTGGTAACTAAGTAGGTTTAGATAAATTTGAGTTTAGATTAGTTGGAGGCATTATAGTAGGTTTTTGGGGTTGAGAAGATGGTTGCATGTAGCTGGTTGTCTGGTTTGGCCATTGTTGGCCACCTCTCCATTGAGATGTTTTCTGCCAATTTCTTGGAGGTGGCTGCCAAGGTCCTTGAAACTATTGCCAATTCTCCTAAGGTTGTTTCCACTGAGGTGAGGAAATTTGATAATTGGACCAAGCATTTGGAGGGTTACCCCAAGACTGCAGTGGATATCCTCCATAGTTGGATGGATAGGGGGGTTGCCACTGGTTACCAGATGAATAAGAACTAAAACATGGCCCAACAAAAGATAGTGGATTTGGTGGCATACTTTGTCTTGAAGCCCATGGCCTTTTCTGTGCAACAAAGTAGACTTGATCTTCCTTAGTCTGAATAGGTTGGAACTTAGGTGGAACCTTCTTGCTATCAATGTTAGCTATCACCTTGCATCTCTAGTCCTTCTTCTTCTATCTACAATGAGGGAAATATTCTATCAGAATTTTCTCTGCCTCCTCATGTTTCTTCGTAGCTTGAAGTGTATCTAGCTGAGTAGCTAGATTGTTGATGATATCCTACTTGAAATCTATCAGCAAATTAGTAATCTCCATCCTTGAGACTCCACTAGTGGATGACTTACCCATAGAGGATTGGTAAAATCTTCCTTTCTTTGAAGCTTCCCTAGAATAGTTCTATCATAGCTTCTTGATATCCTCCGAAGGGACTTGAGTGATATCTCCTCCTACCATCAGATCCAAGGCATCATTGTAACTCTCACTAATTCCTCTCTGGAAAAACAAATTTTGTGAGTCTTCATTGAGTGTATGGTATGGAGGTTTCTGCAAATAAAACAAAAAACTTGAAATGAAATCCTCCATGCTCCCATCTTCCTTTTGTTGCATTCTGAAAATTTCACCTCCTCTTCATATCTTCCCAAGTCGCCATAGTGTTTCTACTAAGGCCCATAAACCATCTAAATGTAGCTTCTTTCAAAGTAGTAGGAAATAGCTTAAGTTTGTGGGCATCAGTGGTATAGTCATAGCTTCTGCAGAGTATATCAAACTCAAAAAATAATGTATCAGGATCTTCTGTGAAAAGTCCATAGAAATTAGGAAAGACTGAAGCAGGGATATTCTTGAGGTTATCTACTTCATTCTATTGATCAATGGGAAAAGGAAAATCTGGTTGGTTCTGTCTATTAGGCATGTTTCCATTTGCATCAGCCATACCTGCTTGATGAAGTTCCAGAATAAAAGGTTCTTCAACTAGATTTTGATCTTCAAGGGAAACTTCAGAACTGGTCAATTTAGGGAATATACCAGCAAAGGGTTGTGGCTCTTCTTCTTCTTCATTTCTGGGTAGATTTGGAAGCTCTACAAGCAAAAATGTCTCTAGATTATTAGGAAGGAATCTCCCATAAGCATCTCATCTTCTTTTATGCATGCGGTATCAACTCAGTATCAGCCAACTCACACAAAGAATGGGTAGGGAGAAATAGTGGATCATAACTTCTAACACTAAGAGAAAATTCTAGAAATACTACAAAAAAGAAACTATTAATGACTCCAAAGGAGTCCCTAGTTTGTCACCGTCCCCAACAACAACACCAAAAATGTTGGCCTCTTATAATGATTTCAATAACTAAGATTTTATAGCCATGATTTAGAGACTAGGAATCTAACCTAAATAGCCATCTTAACCATCATGAAGTTGCATTTAAATTGTCAACCCAGGGACGTGAACTTGAAATGGGTCAGCACAGTATGTGCACTAGGAACTCAAAGTAGTAATCTTCATTCTACAACTAAGAGACTTAATACTGAAAGTAAATTGTATGGAATGAAACAAAGTAAATGCTGAAAATTACTCAACAATTAAACTTAAATTGAACATGCAAGACATAAATGAAAATCTGAGCAACAAAAAAGAAACTACTATGCCTGCTTTGGCTACAGGAATAGTCATAAAATGAAATCCTAGTGGCTGCAGGAACAGTCGGTGCCAGATTCCTAACTAAGTACTAGACAAAAGATAATACTAATCTAACTAAACTAAAGGAACGGATTACTCACCAAGTGGGCCCCCTTAGATTAGTATCCTTTAAAACTAATGCAAACTTAGATACTCAACTCAGAATCTCATTTATTCATTGGAAAGTGTAAATACAAAAGAGTATGTCTGATAGTATTATTAGATTGTACAATAGCTTGGTGACTAAATCCTAAAGAAGGAGGACCTAAACCTTATTTATCAACTAAATAGGGTATTCAACTCCCACTAACTAAGAGTATGCCATTTAGGGAAAGCAAAGAAAAGAGTGGAAGGGCGGCTACACATGCAAGGGAATCCATTCAGACATGCAGGCCCAAACACGGACTCGACCATTGCAGTAACGCCCGCATTGCTCAATGTCATTAAAGATCAACATAAGGTGGTTACATGTGGTTGACATGGGAATCTCATGTTGTCATCCTTCAGTCGACCTTCATGTGATTCCTCTGTGTGACCAACTGGAAGCTGTGTTTCTCAACTTAGCATTCTCAATCACGTCTACATGGCAATGTCAGTATGCATAATAACTACATAGATATAATCACCTTAAAGAAAATTCATTAACCACATGCAAGGTTAATATAGATAGTCCACATAATAGGTTAATATCATTAAAACTAGAAGAAATGGAATTAACCCCAAAAGTCTTATGGTTTGACAGAAACTATATAAAATTACCAACATGTAATATCAAAGTCCATGGTAAATTCAACAAATAAACTATAGATTCTACCCATAACTAGACCAAAAACTAGACTCGTCAACCATATGATCAGGGACAGGGGGATGCAGAGGTTACAACAATGTATAAAACTTGGTTCAAACCACCCCTCAGACTTATAGTTCTAGGTGTGACACTCCCACAATAGAGGCCCAAAGGTAGGTCAACTGACCAAGGGCAAGAAAAGGGAGGCAGAGGGGACGAGGATAGAGATGGGGATGGGGACAGGGGAGGAGGTGGGCCACCTCCACACTAGCCACATCAGACACCACCCCGGTTGCAGCCATATCAAATACCACCTTGGGACCAGGAACAACAGACATCTCCCTGGGACCAGCCCAAAGATGGGGAGAGAGGGGTTCCAGAGAAGCAATCCCCCTCACCACCATGAGCATAGCCAGATCACCGAGATGGCATGATTCAGCAGTTGTAGGCACATGTGCAGGTGCTCACGATAGAGAGGGACTAGATGAGGAAGCAGGTCCAAAAAATTACTATAGAGAGGGATCAGGTGAGGTCTGAGAGACCAAGAGATAGGCCAAAGGCGGAAGCTTGAGGGCAGAGCCTCTACATCCCAAGGTAGGATAGTGTCTATAGGATCATATCGGGAGGCCGTGAGAGAGGAAGGTTATTACAGGCTCCATTATAGGTAGGCAGTGCCAACAACAACTTGCATGCCAGAGTATTCCCAATAGACTGGGATGAGGCAGCTCAAGGACCATGCCGAGAGATAGGTTGGAGAGGGCAGCAGCCAGCAGGGCTAGTTCTCCATTTTGATCAGAGACAGTATTCATTTTTGATCCATGCGCTCCAATTTTTTAATAGCCCCAATTGTATCATATAATTTTGATTTATACACATTTGATCCCGATCTTTGTACCATTACAGTTACTCTTGATGATATATATGAGATGATTCGATTTGTTTATGAGATGTTCTATTTTACTTATGTTGATGGATGGATGCATTTAATTTCCTATGTGATGCAATGATGTGGTGATTTTATTTCATGAGATGCAATTATGTAATATGATGTATGCTTTTATGTGATGCGATGATGTGATGTAGCGATTATGGATGCATTTCTTTTTGTATATTTTCTATGCACTTTTAATGTGACGATATATGGACACATGTTATGATATGCAAATTATTTTCTACATTATGTCTTAAATGTATTATATGATGTACTATGAAAAATGTATGTGATAATATGTGAGCGTAATGTTTTTAATTTCTTTTTCTCATGCATTTATGATGGATGATATATGATATGCAAATGTGATGCTTTCATGTAATGTAATATGAATGTAACGATGCAAGATGTCACATGGTATTTATGATATATGATATGTAATGGTGATGATGTAATATGTGATGCTGATGATTATGAGGTGATAACATTTGTGAGATGATTATGCACTAATTCCTATAATGAGTGCAATGACTTATGAAGTAATGTTGTATGGTTCCTAAGGATATGATAATGACTTATGACTTGTGATATGCGATTTATGTAATGGTTGATTTGAATACAATTTGTATGATATGAAATGATTATAATGCTAATGCAATGCAAGATGACCTATGATGAACGCAATGTGAAACAATAAATGTAATATTTTATGATGGTGTGATATGTGAGATGATTATGTGATACACTGATTCCTATTTCGTAATGATTTGTGGATGCAAATCTTATGACATGTAATGTAAGTAATATAATAATGTGAAGTGATTATTACATGAAATATAAATGATATGTAATGAGGTTGTTATATGATAATGTGAATATGTCTATTACAATTATGTTGAATATAACATGATAATTATGCCATGGATGACTTAATAATGCTTATGTAATAATATCTATGATGGGATGCAAATAATAATAATGAATCTATATTAATGATGAAATGCAATGCATCTTTGTTTCCTATATGATATACATTATGTTGATGATTGGTGGATGCAGGGTGGATGCATTTTAGTGATGATTTTGAGAAAATTTCATGGTACTATGTTAGTATGGAAAGAAGATAGAAGAAAGAAGATCCAACAAGCTTACCTTATTAAATGGGCCATTTAATTTATGTTCGATAAAACACATAGGTACAATGCATCAAGGTATTAAGAACCAGGATGGCGTTGTACCTAGTGTGATGGAATTTGACTCGACAATCAGATAGGAGTACTCCTATTCACACTTCACATATAGAACCTTATTTAGGATGTAGTTCAGATATTCTAAAAATCTCAGAACAAAACATAGAAAAGAAAGCCTTCCTATGTGGTCAACAAGATACCTAAAACATCCTCCCTATAAACCAAACAAAGCATGTATGACGAAGTTATATTAAAAGAACATCCAAAAAGAACCGTAGATAAAAAGATAATGATAATTGCCCCATTCCTTTCTCTCTAAACCATTTTTATTAGGCATCATCGAGAGGTCATTGGAATGAACACAAAATAAGATAAGTCAAAAAGACCAACATAAAGTAAACAAACAAGCTAATGTTCTTTGTACCGCTAGCCAAGACTAAACTATGGTGATGCCTGATGTTGATGTCCATTGTAGTAAGGATGCATCCTAGGACATGTTTTGATCAGGAGATGATGAGATTTGATTGGATGATAAGCTATTGATATTTCGAGTTGATTAAGTTGTTGAATTACTAACCTAGACTTGAGACTTTGACGATTGAGATTTCACTTTAGAACTTGCTAGACTTGCTTCCGAAGGACTTATCAAAGGATGAAAATGATGATGATTTATTATGAGCGGATGATTATTTCGGGTGAAAGCGAGATGAGATGGATGCACTATTTTGGGTTTTTCAAATATTTGGATGCTTTTGGTGTTTTGAAATGTTTTTAGGCTATTTTGATTTTTGGGTTTTTCATTTTTTTTGTATTTTTTGAGTTTTTGACCAAGAACCTAACCTAAAGACCTATCCTAGGGGTCTCGAGAGCTGATCAAAAGATTAGCCTTGCATATTTTATACAAACAAAGACCACATAGTTCAACTAACACAAACTTGATTTAATGATGAGATAGATGGATAAACAGATTGCCATTTTATTGCGGCAGATGCCTAAAGGACTGACCCAAAATGTCTCGGGGGTTGATCAAAGATCAAATTTTCCTAGGTTCAAGCTCAAAGATGATGTAGTTTGGTAAGACAGCTCCACTGCTTTTATTTTTGAGATTTTGGATTTTTGAAATGATTTGGATGTTTTGAATTTTTAATTTTAAGGAAGATCACAAGAATATACACGAATCTGATCCGATGAAGGTACAAGAACATTATGCCAATGTGATGTGATAGACTACTTCGATATAGGTAGGAAAAACTAAACTTAGGAATATGCCAAGTAGTACTAGGGTGGATCATGATACGAACACAAGATCAAGAATTGTTACAGACATAAACGAATGGTGGAAGGATAAATGGAATGTAGTGGATAAGTGAATGTGCATAATAGGCCGTGAAGATCTTGGTGGATGGAGAGTGCTTTATTTACACAAGGTGTCTATTTTCTAGGTTTTCACCAAGGTACCTACCCAAAGTGCCACTGAAGTGGTTTTCACTAGAGGACTATTTTTTTCTTTACTGTTTTCAATCTTTTTTTTGTTTTGTTTGGATTTTAGTATTTTTTCAGATTTTTTTTATATTTTTGGTTTTTTACCCTTAAAAGATCAAGCGTAAATTTTTTTAAGGTGATATTTTTTCATGGGCTCCTACAGAGGCTCCCCTTCGGGCATTGATAGCTAGTAGGCTCCTGATTTATAGCTTGCCATGATGATGAATGGTCCCAACTAGTTGGGCTCAAAATTGCCCCTGCTCTTTGGATTTGGCATGTTCTTCTGATTTTCCTTCAGTACTAGCTCACCGACTTGGAAGATCCACCTCCTGATTTTCTTGTTGTAGCTTTGCTTGAGGTGATTCTAATAGAATTGCAAGTGATTTAAGCCACCCATACTCCACTCATCTAGTAGTTCCAGCTCATTCAGTCGTGAGACTCGATATTCCTCATCTGCTATGAGATTTTGTAGTGATATTCTCAAGTACGGGAGCTTGATCTCAATGGGGAGTATGGCTTTTGATCCGTAGACCAGGGAGAAAGGGGTGGCACCTGTTGGTGTGTAGATGCTTGTGCGGTAGGCCCATAGGGTAGGATTTAGCTACCAATGTCAGTCACGACCAGTGTCATTGACTATTTTCTTAAGGATTTTTCAGGATGGATTTGTTGGTAGCCTCTGCTTGGCCATTGCCTCAGGGATAATACAGAGTGGAAAAGCGATTTTGGATATTGAATTTACAGGATAGGTCGCAAACCTCCTAATTTTTGAAAGGTGTCCCATTATTTGAGATAATGGATTGAGGGACACCGTAGCAAAAAATTAGGTAATTCATGGGAATGGATTCAACCCACTTTATGAAATACTCCATGGTAATGATGACGAATTTATGGCCATTGAAGGAGGTGGGGGTGATTTTATCGATGAGATCGAGTCCCCACTATGAAAAGGGCTATGGTGTGATAATAGGATTGAGCTCCTAAGATAGTGCATGGATGAGGTCCCCATACTACTGACACTGCAAACATCTTTTGACATAGTCATATGCTTCTCTTTCCATAGTAGGCCAATAGTATCCCATCCTCAGCATTTTCTTAGCCAAATTCATACTACTCGAGTGTGAACTACAAATGCCGTTATGTACCTCGGTTAAAGTAGTCAAGGCTTCCTCAATGTTTAGGTAACATAAAAGGGTCCCTTCAATGCTCCTACAGTATATGGTATCTCCTAGGATGACAAAATAGGATGACTTTGTAACAAAGGATCTTTTGAGGTTCGGGGTTATGTTAGCAGGAAGGATTCCTATCCTTAGGTAGGTGAAAATTTTATGGTACCAAGGATCACTGGGACCAACGATTTTGCACATGAATTCAGAATTTTGTACCTCGAATGCTGGTACCAGAAGTTGCACTATGAGGAACTCTTGTTTTGGGATGTTGTGCAAAATATCTAGGAGTGACCCAATTGTAGCCATTGCATCTACTACTATGTTGTTTGCTCTGGGTATTTGTTCAAATGTAATATCAATAAATGACTCCTTAAGGCTCTCCACAAATTTCTTAAATGGAGTTAGTTTATCATCCTTTGTTTGATATTCATTGTTCACCTAGTTGATTATGAGTTGTGAGTCTCCATATACCTTAAGAGCCATGATATGCCATTGCAGTGCGATCCTTAGCCCTATGACAAGAGCATCACACTCTACGATATTGTTTGTGCATGGGAATGATAGTTTGTAGGATTTAGGTATGCAGTCCCCTTGTGGAGTGATGAAGAAGATTACTGCTCCCAACCCATGTTTCGTGTAGGATCCATCAAAATACATTTTCCAATGATCCACTACACTGAGGTTGAAGATTGATTCATCGGGGAACTCTAAAACCTGTGGATTCTCTGCATAAATGGGTTCCTCTACCAGTTGATCCACAATTTTTTATCCTTTTATGGCCTTACGCTCTACATATTCAATGTCATGCTCTGTTAGGATCATAACCTACTTAGCTGTCCATCCTGTGAGAATTCCTTTTGAAAGTAGGTATTTGAGTGGGTCTATTTTTACAATGAGCTTGGTTTGATGTGCCAGTGTGTAATGTCTGAAATTATGAGCTACAAATATGACTGCTAGACATGCTTTCTCAATAGGTGTGTAACTTAGCTCATGTCCTACCATGGTCCTGCTAATGTAATAAATTTCTCTCTCCCTTCTATTTTCATCATGTTGGGCTAAGAGAGCACCGAGGGCTACCGCTGTTGTTGATATGTATAATATTAATGGTTTGCTTGGAATTGGAGGCATTAGAACTGAAAGTGTGAGTAGGTATTCCTTGATTTTTTTGAATTCCTGGTTACATTTATCATCCCATTTGTATGCTAACCCCTTGTGGAGTAGATGAGAATATGGGATTTGTTTGTCTACTAGCTATGATATGAATTGATAGATAGATTAGATTCTTCCTTGTAGGCCTCTTAGCTGCTTCAATGTCCTGGGTGCTTCTATTTTAAGGAATTCCTTGACCTTGGTGGGATCTACCTCGATTCCTCTCATTGACACGATATTTCCTAGGAGCTTGCCTGATTGTACTCCAAAGATGCACTTCTTTGGATTAAAAGTCAGACCTTGTATTTTTCCAACCTATCAAAAATAGAACTCAAAGTTGATATGTGGTCTCGTCTTTTCCTTGATTTAGCCAGTATGTCATCCACATAATCTTCCACTATCTTATGAATCATTTCATGAAATATCAGTGTCATAGCCCTCTGGTAGGTTTCTCTTGCATTCTTCAACCCAAATGGCATCATGTTCCAGCAATAGGTTCCCCACGAACAAGTGAATATTGTCTTGTGTTGGTCCTCTTTAGCTATCATGATCTGATTGTATCCTGGGAATCCATCCATTAGTGATAGCATCTCATGTCCGGCCATCATATCCACGATCATGTCAATTTTTGGAAGTGGAAAGTCATCCTTGGGACATGATTTGTTCAAATTTCTGAAATTTGTGTAGATGTTGATGCCCCCATTCAATTTTGAAATAGGTATGAGGTTTGAGACCCACTCCAGATAATCAATTGGCCATATGAACCTTGCATCCAAGAGCTTCTATAATTCCATTTTGACTAGTAATTCTATCTGGGGATGCATTTTTCTCAGCTTTTGTCTCATAGGCTTCTCTTCAAGATATATAGCTAGGTGATGAACCATAACTTTCGGATCAAGTCCAGGAATGTTGACATAGGTCCATGCAAATTTTATCTTTCTTTCCTTTAGGAAGATATCTAGGAGTTCCTGTTCTTCTGTGAGAAGTGACTTGACATAGAATGTTATGTGCGGTAGTTCCTCCATTCCAAGATTGACTAGGTTGCACTATTCTTCTAGAACCACTGAACTCTCCTGGTGAATGGCACTAAGAGGAAGACTGAATCCTTCATCCTTCAATGCCTCAGAGAGGTTTTCACCATTGGATACATCCTTTATTTTTACTTTTTTTGATTCAAAGATTTCCACAGTGTGGTTTTCACTCAAACACCATGAGATTATTCTCAAATTTTCACTTTTGCAACTGAAGGGTTCAATCGTTTCCCCATAATAGGCTTGTGTATCCAATATGATGTCAAACCCAACTTTATGGTCTCCATATGGTACCATTTCTCACAATCCCATGATTTTTGAGAGCACCTCACCATTTTTGAATGCGTCCCAAATCGGTGGGCCTCATTGGTTGTAATCGATGATTTGGGGATAGACTAGGTTTATTTCATGGTTTTGATTGTCTGACTCAAAAGATAGAGTGCTAATCATGAGGAGGGAGAAATCTTCAAAAATCATAGGTAAGTCAGTTATGGTATCCTTGTCATCACTACTACTACACACCTCAGTTATGTCAAAGGTAAAGTTGTTTATGACTTGACCTCTGGACATGGGTAATTGAAGGGTGGCTACCAATAGCTAAGGGGGTGTCCTGACAGCTTTAACTCGGGGAATTCTTCCATGTATGGTTACACTCAGAGGGGTACACCCAAGGCCAAGATTCTTAATGCGCTTTTCCACAATGATAGGTTCTAGTCGGCCATTTCTATCTTTCCAAGACTCTCATTCCTGTTATAGCCCATGCCCAACATTAATTGATGTCCTCTATTGGCATCATCCATGGGAAGGGCTGGTGCAGGTATTTCTTCTTGATAGAGGAGATTGGATACATCTCACTCATCCACCACTTCTTGGCCTAGATCACCCCATCTTCTGAATCAGGAGGGATCCACTCTGAATGTTTGAGTTGTTATATTAGCAGGCTATGGATGTCCATGGGATCTTGGGGATTGAGGTAACTCCCCAACAACGAAGGCTCCTTTCTTCATTTTGTATTCCCCACACCCATTGTCTTGGATTATAAGCTTGATTTCAAATATTTTAGGGATGGTGGTTGTCTTTGTCCTAGAAGTGGAGGCTATATTGGTTGGGTCTATATATGAAGTTGAAGGGCCTTATTCATTCTTTGGGACTTGGGGGATTTTATAGTACTTTTCTTCAAGGCTTTTGCAGTAGGCGAAGGGCTCAGAATCACCATGGATTGTGACCTCTTGATTTTGGTATGTGAACTTGACACACTGATGGAATGTCGATGCAACTGCTTGCATCCCATGGATCCATGGGCACCCCAAGAGGATGTTGTAAGGTACATCAAGGTCAAGCACCTACAAGGTAGTTTCCATAAAAATTTTCCCTACTTGAATGGGGAGTTGAATAGTGCCCTGAGACACTCTTTCTTGATCATCATAAGCCCTGATTGTGATACCCTTTCCTTTTTCAATGGAATCCTCAGAGAATCCTAGATTCTTTATTAGCTTGAGGGAAATTTTTTGAGGCTTGCACCCCCATCCACCAAGACCCTTTTGAACTTATTTTTAAGAACCAGGACTTCAAGATGTAGTGAACAGTTGTGAGATGGTTGAGCGACGAAGTCCTGGTCATAAAATGTGAGGAGATTTGGGGTGATGATGTTTCCAAACATAGCTTGGAATTGTTTTGTGTTGAGATTGGTGGAGACTATGGATGAAGCCAATGCTTCCTCAAGGATTTCTCTATGGGTGGATGACATCTTTATCAAATCCATGATGGAGATCTAAGCGAGGGTTCTTTTCAATTGGTCCAAAAGATTGTAGCCATTGGGAGTGGATTTTGGATTTGAGATGGATGCCCTAGGTGGCTGTGATGACCCATCAATGGCGACTTTATTGCCGTGTGTGGTGACTAGCTCCTTTGATGCTAACAATAGTGAACAATTCATCTAGGGATGCAACAACTCCTTCGTACACATGGTTTACATTGCCATATTTTTTCTTCCCTTTGTTATTTCCTTGGTTATGGTTTGGCATCAGATTCGTGTATGTCTTTAGATCTTGTTGCCATCTGGTTGTTCGACATTTATGATCTTGTCATTGATGAGGTCTTGGATGAAATTCTTAAGCTTCATGCAATTGGCTGTTGTGTGCCCCTTGATTTTATGGTAATCACAAAGGAAATTTTCATTGTACCAAGGTGGTTTCACCATGGGATCTTGATATTTCTCAAAAGTGGGGATTTTAATGAGATTCTCATGTACCAATTTATTCATGATGGATTCGACTGATTCCCCAAGAGCAGTAAACATTCTCTTGGGGGGATATTTGTTTCACAGAGGTGTTCCCCCTTGATTATTTAGATCGTTGATTTGATTATTGGGAGGTGGTTGTGACACCACATTAGTTTGCGTGTTGTTACGACTATTTTTTTGTGGTTGATGATATGTTTGGATGTTCTGCTTTGGAGCACTAATCATGACCTTGGCGTCGACCACACCATCGTTGGTGACATTCCTATTCTTTGCCCATGTGCGATATTTTTCATTATAGCTAGTGGATGGGCAATTTTCTCGAGGTTCAGGATATGTGGGTGTACCCCCTTGTGCAATAAGGGCTCATTAAATGTTGAACGCCTTGGGGATCAATTGTCATACGTGGTGATGCATTGCATCTTGAGATGGAATGCCAAAGTTTTCTCAAGATTGGTAATGATAGTAAAAATTTGTTGCTCCTTCAGCATGGCCCACTTGATCTGATTGGCCTTGGATCACCATCGTTGCATGAAGTGAATGATTCCCCTTTCCCTTGTGTGCGCGCAAATAGTTCCTCTAGACTAACATCCATGCCAATATTGAATGTGTAGTTCTTCAAGACTGCATTTATGATCTCTTGGAATGTTTTGATGCTCCTAGGAAAGAGAGAAAAGAACTCCATGGTAGGGCCAACCAAGCTTCGGCGAAATAATTACATTAGATATGTGTCGTTGTATGTGACTTCCATGCAATGTACTTGGAATTCCCTGATGTGATCTTCATGGTTTCCCAATCCACAATATTTGTCAAACTTAGGGATTTCAAATCCATTTGGAAATGGTATCATTACAAGGATCTTGTTAAAAGGATAAGGAGACAAATTGCTAGGTGTCTAGGTTGTTTTTCCTAATTGGAGATCGAGCACTTGCTCTGAGAGCAGTTTGATTTGTGTTGTCACATCATCTTGTGGATCAGGAGGTGGAGTAAATGTGTTTTGAGGTGGTTGAGGTGTTTGTTTGACATGTACAATGTTGGTGGGATTTTGTTGCAAGCTTTGCTATGTGATTAAGGCTTACTGATATGTATGCATTTGCTATTGTGCCAACAACACTTGTTGTTGGTACTGTTGTTGTTGTGTCAAAAACGCTTGTTTTTGGGCTTGTTTTTGTTGTGCCAACAAAGCTTGTTGTTGGGCTTGTTGTTGAGCCACTTTTCATTGTGGTTGATACTCTTGTAGGGCTTGGTGATGGATTACTTGCAATTATGCTTGGTATTGAGCTTGTGCTTGCGCTTATTGAGCTTGATATTGGGCTTGAGCTTGAGCATGTGCTTGTTGGGTTGCTTGTGTAGCCTATGCAGCTTGAGTAGCTTGAGTAGCTTGCACTACTTGCATAGCTTGGGTGACATGTTGTTGTTGGAGTAAATCTTGGGCTTGGGTAGCAAGTTGTGCCTGTTGCACCTGTTATGCCACTAATTGTGCTTGCGCTTGCTGGGCAGCTAGCTATGCAGCTTGTTGATTTTTTTGAAGTGCCTTTTGATAGGCAGCCTATTGAGCTTCTTGCAAAATGATGCTGAATGAGTTTTCCATGTTGGGTTTTGGTGGTGGTGGTGGTGGATTAGGAATAGTGTTGGTTGTTGTGATGGGAGGGACCGTGGTATTAATGATTGGGGTTTTTGTGATGGATGGTGCAATTGTAATGCTTGGTCCTTGGGAGACCATATTTTGAGATACTTAGGGGATGGTAGATGATGTGTTGATCACTGGGGTTGCTTGAATGGTTTCCACCTGTTGTTGCGATATCAATGGCAAGATGGGAGGATTTGGTATGATGTTTTGATTCATGATTGGAGGATTGGTCGAATTTTGTTGATTGATAGTGGGTAAAGGGGGAAGGCCTAACCCAATGGGTGATGCAGATGTTAATGGAAAAGGTGGAATAGGAAGTGTATTCCCTTGGAAAAGTGATGATGATGAGGGATCAAAGATTCCCCCTATTCTGAATAATTCACCCTCTCCTTGTGAGATCATGGGGAGAAAGGTTTGCATGTTGAGGGGATACACCGGTGTTGTGTGAAAAGAGGTTGGATTAGTGGGATAATGAAATGTGAGCAGAATATATGGGTGTAAAGGATTTACTAGGATGGATTGATTCAGTATGGTGTTTGCATTTGAACCTTGATTCTTCACAAGGGGATGTTTCTAAAGTGCATGAAGCAATGAACTTCCTTTGTTAACAATGGGTTGAGTTGGAGCAATGGATGATGTGATTTGTGAGATGCTTTGAGTGATGATTTGAAATGGAGGTGATGAGATTGGGGGCATGATCCCAAGAGGCCTCTCCACAATAGTACTTATGTCATAATCATAAGGGATTTTGGCCCCTTCTTTTGCTAACTCAAGCATGTATAGGGAGGGATTGAGCCTCAACATGGCGTTGACAATTCTGTGAGTCTAAGGATTTTGAACCACTTCAATGATTTCATCTTCTGTCATCCCTGATACATTGTTGGTGATGTCCTCCACTTGACCCTTCTCTTGAGGATTTTGTGATAGTGGAGGAATATTGATTAGGGGATTGCTCGATCCAACGAGATTCATTTTAGGAGCAGTTTGGCTTAGATCGCTTGAAGTTGATGTTTCTTTGTTGATTTCCATGTTCTTCTTGTGTTGTGATCTAGTTTTCACCATAAAATAGGGATCAATTTTCAAGAACGTGCGAGATGAACCTCTAATTATTTTAGATTGATCTAACTTTAGGCATAAAAAGAGAAGAACTAGGATAATTTTGGATCAAAGGGTGATGATGAAATAAACAAAAGGTGGATGATACGACTAATTGAACTCTTGGGAAATCTTGAAGGAGATGCTAGAATTTTAGGAATTTTATTTGATTTGGATAGTGAACTCATAAACTCTAAGAGGTTGGATGTTGTCCTAGAGTAGACTTGAACACAAGATGATAATTTGACTAAGTGTGTAAAGAAAGATTTATCAAGACACTCCTAGTAAAACAAGATGATTTTGATTTGGTTTTGCTTTTGGATAATGAACTTATAAAAATCAAGATGTTTGATGTTATCAAGATGTATATTTGTTCACAAGGATTGATAATTTGATCAAATATGTAGAGAAGGATTCATCTACACACATCTGACCAAACAAGATGATTTGGATTTTCCAAAAGGTCTGGCATGAATGATGTTTTCAAGATTTCTAAGAGTTGTTGGTGAGATGATTTTTTGATTTTGATATTTTTAAGGATGGGTGAGAATGATTTCCTTGATCCTAGATTAGACCTAGATGAAACCCCTTTCTACAAGACCTCGGTGTTGAAGAACATGCTTGGTACTTCCTATGTAAGAAATGCAAACCTTTGAAAGAGACTTGTATTTTGTTGGGAATAAAAATCATACAAGTTAGGATTGTTCCTTGAAGATTTTTTGTAAAAATTGTAAACCAACATTTCTCTAACTTCATGAAGCCTTGAAAGATGTTCTTCACAATATTTTGGACTAAGACTTTTGAACTTTGGTTTTTGGATTGTGATCTTTTGAGAAATCATTTGGAAGAGCACATGTGTAGGGATCAATTGTTTCTTAGCTTTTCTTAGTGGCTTCTTTTTACCACAAGCAATTCTTGATTAGGTTTTCAAACTTGATATCCAATGTCCCAATTTCTTCTCATCCCACAAATTCCATTATGTGGAGAATCAAGAAAATTAAGGAAAAATTTCCCTAATGTTAACTTTAGTAAAACAAATTATGATTAAACCTGAATACTTAGATGCCTCTAAGGATGAAATCCCTAGGGCAAGAAAGAGAACTTGGATTTGTCAAAGGTATTTGCTTCTCCTAAAGGGTTTGAAATCTTTGAGGATTTTGTGAATGTTTGTTTTCAAATGTTTTGAGATCCAAGGAAAGTGTTCCAATTCCAAGAATATGCACAATCCTAGGATGAAAAGACAATATTTGTTGGGCCCCCACTTGGATAAATCCAGCTACACTTACTCTTAGCGGATGATTAGATTCTTGACCACACAGACTGCCCCTTATAGTGCACTCACCTCTTGGGTCAGCTAAGCATCAGTACACATAAATCTCCCATGACATACTTCTCATCTCTACTAAAAGCCATAAGAATGTTGGATGGCTTCAGAATGACCATTCTTGCACCAACAAATAGTTAAGGATTTTGGCCTTTCTAAAAAAGGGGTTTTAATGTGAGCATTCTATTCGTGGGGGACCATCCATGAGGAAAGAGACCATTTCTGCCCTTCTTGTCAGAATGATCCTCATGATACTCAAACTTTCCTCCAGTACTCACACTTATATACCACCTGGACATTGCTTGGATTTAGTGTGTTACCGATTGGGTCATTCCCTTGGGGTGAGTAATTTTTCCCACCAAGGCAAGCCCTCTAAGATAAATAAAAGTGAGAAAACATATTCGTAGTTCGATCGATCGATCTTTGTTGAGAAACAAAGAGAGAACACTTGCAATATGCTCCACTCACACTCACAATATTTTTTCAATTTTAGTCACCTAAATTGAAATGTGGAGTTAATACTTACACAACTTAATATCATAAAAAAGACTTTTGATTCTCAAGATTGTTATAAAGTGCAAGAGAAGTGCATACGTCTTTTTGATGATATTAACTTGTGAAAGGGGTTACAAAACAAATAAAACACATGTTCATTTTAACCACAAAGCAATAATGTGAATTCTTTTTAAGCACCAATTTTAAAATGCGAAATTTGTTTGTTCATGTATTAGGTCCCAAAACAAAATTTAGTGAGTTTGCCTATGATTCTTTTTAACCTTTTACCTTGTTCTTGTTAAGCCCAAATGAAATTTAGTGATCCTAAAAGAAAGAATATAGCAACTCATTAGAAGAGGGATTGTAATTTCTCCCCCAAAGTGTTTAAAAACACTAGATACAATGAGTTAATGATGACATGGAGAAACTTTGGTCTTCATTTTTTTTCTTCACCTTAATCAAGCCAACCTACAAAAACTGGTTAATACTGTAAGAACAGAGACTGAAAACTAGTTAGAAGTCCAAATAACCAAAATGGAAAAAAACACATGTCAAAATAACCAGAATTCTACCTTTCACCCAATTGCAATAACACAATCCGTGGGTGTGGTGCAGTTTGGAAAGGTCAGCGATGCAATATAAAGCCACTAATGACTAAAAGTGGCGCTCTGTAGTAAAACACTAACTGCGATTGCGGCTCTGTTTGACTAGTGACACAGTTTGTATCAACGACTCACTTTGAAATTCAAATTTTGTTGGTGGGAAGATGCCAGCGGTAGAGTTTGGAATTTGGAGCATCGCAATATAGTGTCGCTTGATTGATAGGGCAAAGTTTCCTATAGACAACACAAAAACAACAAAAAGCATGATTTTTTTTTAAAAATGTGATGAATTCCTCCAGATTTGCCCTCCTTATAGCACCAAAAAGTGAATGGAGATTCTATACTTGCACAAACACAAAGAACACACACAATATTAGATCAAAATGTAAGTAAGAAGAAAATTCCCCATGAAATTAGATTTAAACATCAAAATAGGAAAATAAATGAAGAACAACACAAATGATTGCAATTGAATCCTATTGTAATGAGAAAAATATCAATCCCATGGGGGAATTGGTGCCATTTACATGTAGGAAATGGCCCTTTCCCAACTCCTTTGTGTGATTTCATGATCTTGGATGATGATTCTTGATTCCTTAATGCAAATTTGACAAAACCTTGATAAGATTGCTAAAACATATGAAACTATGATAAAAATGGATGAAATTGCAAGTGAAATTGAGTATAGTAAGCTTGCATGGATTATGGATGATCAATTAAATAGGAGAAGCCCTATATTTATAGATTTGAAGAATGGAGGAATAAGAAAAATGGATGAATGTGGGATTAAAGATGGACCAATGGCATTGTGCCACTTGTCAAGATGTGATTGCAGGAGGAATGAGCATATTTGGATGAATGTGCACATAAATATGGTTAGGTGGATTTGAAATTGTTGAGTTGACAAGTTTAGAGGGAATAAGAAATGGAGTAAATACCACTTGGCTCAAGGGAAAGTACATGTAAGAGGCCTTTAATGCCTTGTTGGATGTACTCATCCCTTTTGGAAGGATTTTCAAATTTTAAGAATAGTCCCTTTTGATGCCAAGTTGAGGGAAAATAGATGAATTAATAAATCAAATAAATTTATTTATTGTGCAAGTTACAAAATATAGATGATTGGAGTGATTAAGATTAGGATTAATCATGATTTGATTAATTTAGATGAAGATTAGATGATTTGACAATTTTGACTTAGATTTTAGGATTGAAATAAATCAAAGCTGAGAGGAATAATGATTTTGATTTAATTAAATAAAGATTAATTTATTAATTAAATAGGGTGATGTTAGATTAAATCAAATAAAGATGAATTTATTTAATTTAAAGAGATGACCTTAGAGATTTAATTAAATAAAGTGAATTATTTAATTAAAAGAGAGACTAAAGGATTAATTAAACAAAATGATTGATTTAATTAATGGAAGAGAATGACTTAATCAGATAAATTTGATTTATTTAATTAAGAGAGGAAATATGATGAATTTAATCAAATAAAGATTATTTAATTAAATTAATTAGTAAAGGGGATAATTTAGGAAGAAACGATGTTAGTAAGATCAAGATCAGGTGTGTAGGATCAAAAATGTATTTTTTCCATGTCTACAAAATTTCTATGTCATCATGTTTGGCTTTCTTATTTTGACATGGTGGGTTCTAACATAAACAATTATAGAGCCAAAATAGGCATTGGAATCCTTTCCACTACCATGGTGGTGGACTACAAGGAAAATTTCATGCAGTTGTTGGTGTACATATACACAAAGTTTTTGTCTCAATTCAGATTTGTAGACTCAGTCCCTTGACCTATTTGGATTCCAAAGATGGCTATTATGCAGTTAGAAGCTACTTTTCTCTTCTTTCCATGAAAATTATCAAAAACATCTACAATTTCAACTATCCAACACAAGCAATGCATGGAAATAATCACTCAAACATGTCATAACTATGCACAGTGATAAATTTTTGATAGTGATGCCTAAGGGACAAATCTATATATTTGAAGAGGACATTAGCCTTGAGCAATGGAGCTCCAATGATCATATAGTCATGAAGGTTCAAATAGTGATAGGGAAGGCATATAAAATGAAGAACTCCATTACAATTGTCTTAAATATAGTCTATAGACATGTGGTCTTACACACATCTTCCATAAGATGATAACTAAAGGGTAGTTCCATGGAGCATAAATGGGGATGACTGCATAGTCTATAATGAAGGTGAGAAACATGGTATAGGGATTCATACTTGGTACAGTTTTGAAATTTACCATTAAATGACATAGGATAGTTTTTATGACTGTAATAAGGAGAAGACTTGAAAAAAGTGAGAAACACACACTAGGGATTAATCAATATATATTAAATATGGTAGATCTTAAGTTTTATGCTCAAAACCCTTAGTAGAGTAGGACTGCTGCCCAAGTATGATTCAAATGTATAGGGAAAAGGCTAAATTTCTATGAATTTTGGAAATCAATATGAAAATAGGATGATTGTTGATTATTATCATGGTAATTGTGCTCTTGCATTAGATCTTGCATCAACTATAGTGTTTATCTCTTCATTTTCTCTTTTCATTTACTATGATATAATAGATGAAAGCAATATAGAAGGTCTCTAACATAAAGAAACATAAGGGATAGAAAATGCATTGCATTAGAAGGATGAGAATGTCTCAAGATTTTTACAGTCCTAGTTATAGCCAATAGATCTTCCATGAAAGTTTGAGCAGTGATGTAAGATAGGAGGTAAAGTTTGAAAAAGGATAACCTATGTGGAAGACATAGAACCTATGTGGAAGACATAGTGCTATATGACAGAGTATAATTATTATACAATAATCTAGGGGTCAATAATAAGCTCACAATCCTATCAAGAAATTATGAACGGGAAACAAGCTTATAGCTAGCAAATGGAGAATGATCATAAAAGATGAGGGGTCCTCTATGCCATATAAAAGGAAAATAAAGATTTGGATGATATAATATTTTTAAACACCATATGGAGGTTAAAGTTTTCAAGAAAATTTGAATAAGGGTCTTTAATTTATTCATGAAAGAGGTTAAGAAGTTAATGGGCAGCATACAAGCATCTAGGGAAAGGTTCTGAACAATAAAGGAAAATTCAGTGACAAGGGCAATAGTTGGAGTTTCTTGAGGATATTTGTAGGTATATAGGGTGTAGTTTGGACTTGGAAAAAAGTGGAAAGAATCAAGGAGGTATTTTGGAACAAGAATGGGTAGCTGCAGGTATCTAGAAGTAGATTTAGGAGCTTTTCCAACAGTCAAGGATGGATAAGACATTTTTCAATGCCATCGAGGAAGTCAAATAGTCAACAATCATAAAGGAGTCTCTTTATTGTCCTTAGATACTATCCTACATTCTCTCCAATGTAGGATAGTCAAAAGGAAACTGAGTCTCATTTTGTAGGAAACACTTTCACTTTTCAAAAACAACATTGTAAAATGAAAAAGGTTTCTTTTTTATCTTTTATTGTGTATTTTAAATAACATTTTTAGTTTTTAGACTAAAAATAAACTCTTTGTAAGATTTTATCAAGTAAGAAATATAGATTTTAGATCATGTATTGTTGTAAACGTTTCTTCTATCAATAAAGCAAACATTTTGGCCTTCAACATTTTTCTATTTTAATTAAATGTGCAAGGTAATTGATGGCACTTTTCTGATTTTTATGTGCAGATCCTTGAATGAGTGTATTACTTCCATCGTTTTCAACGAGAAAGATATATTTATTTAGGTTTTTTTTTTGTCATAGTTCAAATAGGTTTTAGTTTGTGAAGAAAAACATACTTTCTCCCTCCTAAAACTATAGGAACATAGACCTTGGAATAAAATACTTATACATAGGTACGTCAAATACTTGCGTTGTGCAAAAAAACCTAAAAAAATTATTATTTGTATCTTAAAATAGTAGTTCAAATATGAGAAAATAATTTTGGTGCATCACCTCAGTAGGAGCTTAGGTTTTATTTTCAAAGTCTTTTCTCTATCCTTTTCCTTAGTAAATCAATAGTTTAGTCTATTTTAGGTGAGGTATTAGAGGAACCAACCCTCTCTAGAGGTTCTTTTCCATTTAGGTGACTCATAGCCTAGAAAAGTTCCCATGTGTCATCAATAAGCTAAGTTCTGCAACTTAGCAAGGGTGCACTATTGAGTGATAACACTAATAAAATAAATAGAAATTATGTTAATTAATATTAATGAGAGAATTACCATGAGGATTAGGGATGAAATTAAGGTGACACATGTGAAGTGGCTACCAAGAGTGAACTATGGGAAAAATGCAACTCATGATTGTGACTAGATGTGATTGAATTGAAGTCGTCATAATTGTAAGCCATGTGAATGATGATGCATGCTCAAAAAACAACACATATATGAAAAAAACTATAGCACAAACGGATATGACTAGCCATGCAATGAGGTCTTGCATGTACATACTCCATGGGCCATGAATGGTTGCATGTAGCGGTAGAGCAAGAGGAATGTGTAGACACTTAAATAGTCCTGATTAATTAACATCGTTTCCTCCTAAATCACTCTTGCTCTAACCAATTAATTAAATAATATTTGTTATTTAATTAAATTCATCAACTTCTACTATTAATTAAATAATTAACTTTATTAGATTAATTCACCCTCCCCTGACTAATGTTCATCACATTTAATTAAATAAATTGATTTATTTAATTAAAGTCCCAATGTCCTCTCATTTGATGAAATAAATCTAATTATTTAAAACAAATGTCACAATCCTCTAATCCACTCAAGTTGATTAATTTTGAATTAATTAACTTTAATTAGCATCCTAATCTTCATTACTCATTTCTCTAGCTTTTGACTCTACCTTGGTTGAGTAAACCCGTGGTCAACTAACCAAGGTGCACATGAAAACAATTTCTTCTAATTAACTAATTATCCTATTTTCCTCTCAAAGACATATTCTTTGGAATATTCCCTCAACTTGAATTTCCCTCCAAAGGCCTTAAATAACCTCTTACCAAGGTCTTAAATACCTCTTACAAGGGCATTTGATTACACTTACATTCCATCTTGTCCTTCTTACATCTCAATTGTATGCCTTCAATTCTCTTACATCCTCTTAAAAATCCATCTACCATACCTTAACTCTTCACATTCTTCAAAATATGCTCCACACACTTCCTCGTGGATTCCATTAGCCTTGTGACAAGTATCACAATTCTATTGGTCCCCATTTTATTCCCACATCTTCCAATTTCACTCATTCTTCAACCCTTGAGTCTTATAAATAGAGGCATTCTTCATTGAATATGGATCCACAATCTCATGCAATCTTACTATAGGCATATTAATCCATAAAAATCACTCATTTTCATCACTTCAACTAGGTTATCAACACATTTGCTTCACAATCACATGCTCTTGGAGTCAAAGAATCTTGGAGCTTATAAAAGGGATTGGGAAAGGGATAATTTCCACATCAAAGTGACACTAATCCCCTTATGGGATGGAGGTTTGATCTATTTAGTTTTTTAACATGCTTTCATTTGCTTCCTTTTGTGCTTTTGTTTCATGTTTTCATCTTTGTTTGATCAAGAATCTCATAGGGAATGATGTTTATGCTAATTTGAATCACTAACCTTGTTTCCAAGTGTTGTCCTTTTTTAGCTTGGTGCAGATAATCATTCACAACATGTAACTTATTGTGACATGTAAATGTAGTGACATTAGGTCCCTTAGTTTTTGTAGGGTACTTTGTACAGGTCCCTTAGGTAGTGGATGAAAATGGAAGTAAATTAGGTCCAATTGATAGTTGTTGTGGGGAAGTGGATATAGGTCCCTATGAAAGAATCTGTGCATAAAATTGCTTCATGTACAAACAATAGTTATCTTCAACTTGTACTATTATTTAAGTTGATTTTTTTAAAAATAAATTATTTATTATATATATTTTTCATTTTATTTATTTTATTGGTGGGAAGAAAATCACGCTTGTGGAATATCAGTAGTTGAGTTGGTGGGATCATCTATTGATACAGTAATGGATGAATTAGTGGATTTTTAGTTGAGGCAATGTATTCATAATCTTATGAATTTGATGACAATGGTGACACACATTGTTGTTGTAGGTGTTGTAGAAAACTATTGTTATCCAATGGTGGTGTTCATTTACCATTAGATAAAATCTAACTAGATCAATTATTGTTAGTTGTACTGTACCATTTGAAAAAAATATTTTATCTCATAAGGACCCAACCATCTTGTTTGTAAATTTACCTTATAATCCTTATGTCTGGAGTCATATAACAATGCCTAGTCTCCTAATGAAATTCCTTATTTTTTATGTATTGGTCATTCTATTTCATTCTTTGCATTTGTATATTTTCTATATGGTGGATTGATTTTATTATTAACTCATCTAGAGTATTAATTTGGTGCAATATATATTTATAAGCTTTAGATAGATACATTCCTAATTGCACCCATTTTGTAAATACAGGGGCATTTCATCACTTCTTGTAGGCCTACCCATCTTTTGACATCAATTACATCTTCTTGTGTATTAAAATGTGTCCTTATTTTATTTTGGTCAATAGTATCTAATATTTAGGATCTTGAGTGTTATTGTTTTAGTTCCAAATTTCCCTCCACAAGGATAATCATATCAAGATTTAAGAATATCATAAAATTCATCTTCTTTTACGTGCACCTGTGCATGAAATTATCAGGTCTTGTGTAGGTACCTATCCACCCATGAATATGGAAATATTAATTCAATCAAATGGTGCCTCTCACTTGGTGAAATTTTGTAATATTTTCATACCAAGGTGTCTACACCGCTAAGGAAAATAGGTGCTTATCAAGTGAAGAGTCATCCACAAGTGATTCTTTTTCTTTAATTTTAACCTAGAGAGAAAATCAAGCATCACATTTTATTTTCTTGGATTATTCATAGTGGTAATGTCAAACTCATGTAACAAAAACAATCATCTAATAATTCATTTGAACTAACCATTGTTTTTCATTAAATACCAAATTTCTGTATGGTAAGTATAAACAAAATAGGATAGCTAATGTTGTAATGTCTGTAATGTTGCAGAATTGCACCTAGGGGAAATTCCACATTTTTGCATCTTACCTAGCATTTAAGAAAACCTTAAAAACATTAATGGAAAAATCCCATGAGTCAATTTTTTGGCAACTGTGACTCCATGAGGACACATGGCGGGACGACAAAATCCTGACAAGGCGTTTTCCAAAAATCTAGGCTCCAGATGCCTGCGCAGTGCACGGATTTCCGCATGATGCGCTAGCCTCCTAGAAATTTTCTGAGTTTGAAATGGAGAATCTAGAAGCCTGACCCTAGCGACATGTGTCCAAGATGTTAGGTCTCAAATGAAACGACTCTATGTCACCCTTGCATGCATTAAACTCCTTTTGGCCCTCATTTTGGGGTTGGAAGTTGTCAATTAAAGCATCATCACCACTTGCTCTAGTCTTGGGTAACCTTCACCCTTGAATAGCAACACTTCTATTGGAAAATTCATGTCAGATTGAGGTCCCTCCAATAGCTACTAGCTCCCAAGCAAGCACATCGTGGTGCACCCGTGTGCTCTGAAAGAGGGTCTCGACCTGTGGGTAATGCTCTCTCTCCTTATCTATTTTTTTCCTACTAGTTCATTTACTACTTTGTGGTGTGGGATCTACTCCGAAGTGGGTTTTGTTTTCACCACACACTTTATTTACTTTTTTTACACTCTTTTCCAAACTTGGCTATCCATGGAGGTGGGAACACCAATACAGGGGTCTGACTGAGGCAGGCCCCTATACAACCCCAACCTTTTCCACTAGATATTTTGTATTCAGGTTACGAATGGGATCTTGGACTAGAGATTCAAGTGCATGAAGGTGATCTTGTTTTGAGTTCCCTTGTATTTTCCTGAAGTTGTTAACTTTCTATTGATTATCTCGATTCTTCAATTCCTCTAATTCGAGTCCAGTAACAAGACTCTGTTCTGTCTGCCTGAACTCCCGAGTTCTCCATGACTTGGGACGTCAGCACAATTATTGGATGATAGCGCGTTGCATTGGCATCCTAGAACTACACTGACATCTTTTGGCCGAGAGCTTCTTAGCTGGGGATAGAAACCTAGAAATCTCATTATCTCAAATCCTAAACTCATTTTCTCAGTCCTCTTCACGATTCCATTGATCTATTTAGTTTTGAGGTGTATAAGGGCAGTTCATTCCTTGGTGATCTATTAAGAAAAAAGAGACCCGTATGCAACGAATCCCTCTTATATCACATTTTGGTGAACTCAACGTGAAGATTCGGATCTGTCTTCATGATGTTGACTAATTCTTTTTCTGAACAATATTTCGATATGTTGGAATATGCTCTAGATGATTTCTTAGAAGCATTTTCCCATATATGTAGATCTTCTAAAAAAACTCCTTCCTCAGCAGCTGAGGAGTCAGAAAATGTGGTAGTGGTTTTTGTGGCTCCTCCAAGCCCTAAGAAACCTTTCATTTATGTGACCCCGGTTGAGTCGTTCCTTAGAAAGGATAGTTTGTTCTATGGGATTTCAGGTCATAGCAATCCATCAGACTTATATTCGAGATTTGCGAAGTCTACTGACTCTACTTCCTACAATGTCGTAGGACATACATACCCTACGAGGAGGAATTTACAAAACTTAGAGCAACAAGCTGCTATTCCTACATCGTAACCAGTTCAAACTCCTGCTTCTTTACCCTTGTCTCAACCTAACCTTCCTTCAGCTCCTAAACCCATGATCAAAGCGCCAGACGATTATGATATTAACGAGCAACTCCATGTTACTCTGACCAATATCTCACTTTGTAACCTACTTTAGACCGCTTCGATTTATCAGGGGATCCTCTAGGAGGCCTTACAAAATATTCTATTGCCTGCTTCAAATAGGCCTATGGATGTTGATGCATTGATGGCACATATTCGAGTGGATTCGCCGAATATCATGTCCACCCGCAAGAAATCTTGCCTCCGGATGTGTAGAAACAAGCATAACTTTTGATGGTTATAGTAAATTTTAACATCTGTATTAGACATACCCTCATTGACACTAGTTCAACCCTCAAATTTTGTTGTATAGATCTACTACCTAAAATCAAAGTTGATTCATCTTCCTTGGTGGCTTCTTCCTTATGTATTCATGGGTTTGATAATGTTGGTAGCCAAGCTCTAGGTATGATAACGTTACCTTTGCAGTTGCGCCCCATTACTCTACCTACATTGGTTTACATAATGCATGGCCCGTTACTGTACAACCTTCTCCTAGGAGGACCTTGGATACATGATATGGGTGTTGTAACTTCTACCCTGCACCGTTCTTTGAAATTCATCGCTAACAATCGAGTGGTCATGGTTAAAGTAGACCCAAAGGCCATGCACCTTTGTCTACTGGCCACTGCTCATCGTAACTCACCCAGTTCCACCCTCAAGAATTGCATTCCTTCCTTGACCACCGACACTATGGCTTGTTCCTCGCTAACACCTACCACGGAAGCTATTCTACGAGCAAGTGTCAACCGAGATGAACTACCTAAGATGGAAGAATGTGATTCCCCTCCATCTCCTCCTTCATCTACTAAGGCGAATGTTCTCTTAGGTGATGACTGGGGTTCCTTGAATGTCTCTGAATTATTTGTAGTAGAGTATAAGTCAAACCCCTCCACTATGGACTTTCTAGGTTCTGCCAACATGATAGTGAGTGATCCTCCTACTGAGGAAGAGAAGTGTGATCCTGCCTAGGAAACCACTCCTCTTCTAGAAGGTGACTCCATGCCCATAAAGGAGGTTGATGCTTACAATCCAAGTAAGGGAAGTGGAACCACTACTATAAAAACTTTCGACGTCCATTGGTGGAACAAAACACTCTACGCGGAGCCACCCCCTCCTAAAAATCTACAAGCTTGCTATAGGTTTGGTTACAAAATTGCTTCTTGGTATGGCTATGAGAAGAAATGCCTAGGATGTATCAAGAAAGGAATACAAGTCCCTATCCATTTTAAGCAATGAAAGCACAACCTAGGTTTGGGATGTCTTGTTGAACAGTCTGGACAAAAACCCTGGTGGAATGTTGATATGATTTCGGTTGAGCCGTTAGACTTGGTCCATCCTAAGTTAATAGAAGAAGGGAGACAAGTCGAGAAGGTTATTGTGGATTTATTCTCTTTGCATGAAGCATTGGGGGAATTCCTAGGTGCTTACTCCCCATTGCCTCCTTATCATCACAAGAAATGATTCTCGTATCACTTACATAAACAAACATACTTTGGAGAATCCATTTTGAACATTGATAAGGAGGACCCTCTATCTAACATTAGTGATGATATTTCAATATCTCATCCTAAGTATTGTAGTTCCCTCCTTAAAGGGGATACTATCGAAGACCCTATTGATACAAAGTCTTCAGGAAAAGTAATCAAGATCGGGAAGTGTCTCTCTTGCAAAGAAGCAGATGAAAACATTGTGCTCTTGCGTACTCACCCCGATATCTTTGCTTGGACATATGAGGATATGCCTAGTATAGATGAATCTATCGTGGTCCATAATATTGTTCTATGTCCCGATGCCAAGCCCATTAAGCACAAAATCTGAAAGATCAATCCTAGGGAAGCCTTAATGGTCAAGACCAAGATAGAGAAGCTATTGAAAGTAGGCTTTATCCGTCCCATTGAATATTCTCCCTAGATCTTGAATATAGTAGCTTTTAGTAAGCCTGATGGTTGTATTTGTATATGCATTGAATTTGAAGATCTTAACGAGGCTTCTCTTAAGGATGAATTTATGTTACCTAATATAGATATGATTGTGGACTCGACTGCAGGCCATACCTTGTTTTTATTTATGGATGGTTTCTTAGGTTACAATCAAATCCGTATTAATCCAGATGATCAGTACAAGACAACCTTCACTACCCCTTAGGGGACTTTCTGCTATGTGGTCATTCTCTTTGGATTAAAGAACACAAGGGAAAATTATCAATGAGCAATGACCTTGATATTTCATGACTTCATCCATAAAATCTTAGAAGATTATGTTGATGACATCTTGGTGAAGTCCGTAAATCATCAAGATCATGTGAGGAATCTCCACCTTATCTTTGAAATGCTTTGACTTTACAGGATGAGACTCAATCCCTAGAAGTGTGTCTTCGACATTGACGTTGGCAAGCTTCTCGGGTTCATAGTCTCTTATCGTGAGATAGAAGTTGATACAAATAAGATTGATGCTATTGTTAACATGTCTCCTCCAAGGAACATCACTGAGTTGCAAAGCTTACAAGGGAAGATTCAGGCAACTCACAGATTCATATCTCAATTGGCTAACCATACCCTTCCTTTCACTCATCTCCTGAAGAAAGATGTTCACTTTATGTGGGACGAAGAATGTCAGAAATATTTTGAATCCATCAAAGCTTATTTGACCAATCCTCTTGTATTGTTGTTGGCTATGCAAGATAGATCCTTCCTGCTTTACCTTGCTACCTCACAATACGCTTTAGCAGCTTTGCTAGCCCAGTATGATGACATAGGAAGAGAGAGAGCGGTTTACTACATTAGCCATGTCTTGGTCAATTGTGAAACTCGTTATTCATGCATGGAGAAGCAGTGCATTTCTCTTGTATTCGCTACATAGAAGTTGAGACATTGTCTCTTCCATGTTGAGACTCACGTCTTAGTGAAAATGGATCTTTTGAGACATCTATTCTCTAGCACTGACCTTGCAAGGAGACTAGCGAAGTGGGTTATGCTATTGTCTGAGTTTGATATAAAATTTGTCACTCAAAAATTAGGAAAAGGTCAAGTGGTTTTTGACCAATTGGTAGACGCTCCCTCACCTTGCTCCTTCCCCAAGTTGGACTTATTCCCTGATGAGAATATCCTCACAATCAACTATGAGCTTGAATGGAAAATGTACTTTGATGGGTTAAGGTGTTAGACCAGTTCTAGAGTAGGCATAATCATGATATCCCTCGAGGGTAAACCAATCCCCCTATCCTTTCAATTAGAATTTCCTTGCACCAATAATATCGTTGAGTATGAAGCTCTTTTTTCCGGTTTGTGTGTCACGATTGTGTTAAAAATCAAAAATCTTCGTGTACTAGGCGACTCTGAGCTTGTTGTGAATCAGATCATGGGAACTTATCAAGCTAAACAAAGTAAGTTGTCCTAATATAGAGACCTTTCTTTGTCTTTGCTTAATAAATTTTCCTCCACAATAAACATTATTCCTAGGTGAGAAAACAAACATGTGGATGCCATGGAAAGTGCGGCTTCCTTGGTACCTTCAGAAGAAGATACGAAAGAAGACCACTTCATGGTGCAAGTCATGTGAACCCTGATAGTTCTCGATCAACCTGCACCCGAGTCTCTGGTTTTCTTTCATGCAAATTTAGAAGAGTGATTCTTTGGCATCTACAATTATTTAAGGAATGGAAAATTTCTCGATGCTGTGACAAAAAATGATCACACTCGTATATGAAAGATTTCAGTCTGTTATGTCATCTTATTCGATGTAATTTATCAAAAATCATATAATGGCTTGCTACTAAGATGCCTCACTAGAGTGGAGATACCCCTTGCCCTTAAAGAAGCCCATGCGGGCTCTGGGGGTGGAAATTTTGGTGGTAGACCTCTGGTGAGGAAACTGATACACATGGGGTATTATTGGCAAAAAATGGAACAAGATTCCTTTGATTTAATCAAAAAGTTCCTTCAATGTTAGCAACATAGCCACCTTATCCACACTCACACTCAGGAGCTACATAATCAAACTTCTTCTTGGCTGTTTGCAAAATGGGGATTGGTCATTATCAGGAAAATATCACCTCCCTCTTGCAAGGGACATACCGTTATCATCACTGCTACAGATTATTTCACAAAGTGGGTTGAAGCTATTTCACTTCGATCCACGAGTGCTGAAACTATCTATAGGTTCCTATTAAACAACATCATTCCTGGTTTGGACTGCATGGTACACTTTTTTTTTGACAATGGTGCACCATTTAATAACAAGGAAGTAAAACAACTCTTGGAAAAGTTTCATATTCAACATAGATTTTCTACACTATATTATCCACAATCCAATGGTCAAATGGAAGCTTCCAATAAAACTCTTGAGCTCATTCTTTGTAAAACCATTAATAAACATGGTAAGGATTGGCATACTCAGCTAACTTATGCTTTGTGGGCTTACCGTATGAGTGTTCACATGACGAAAGGAATGACGTCCTATAACCTCATGTATGGCACTGAAGCTATCATGCCTTTAGAGATATAAATCCCATCCTTACGGGTTTCCCTCAGGGGGTGATTGACAATGAAACCTATCAGGTTAACCGCTTGCATTAGCTTGAGATGCTCGATGAACGCTATTTACGGGCCTCAAACACCTTAAAGCTTATCAACGATTTCTTTCTAAACAATATAATCAAGGTGTGCTTCTGAGGACCTTCAAGATGGGAGACCTAGTTCTATATGAAAACTAGTGCAATGTGAATGTGTTACCTGAACAAAAGGGGAAATTTAGCCCTAACTGGTTAGGTCCTTACATCGTGGTTTCTATATATACTTTGGGTGCTTATGGATTATCGTCTATGGATGAAACACATTTAAAAGAACTTGTCAATGAAATTCATCTTCGTCGGTACTATGCATAGTGCCCTAATGTGCCATGTATGTGGTGTTCTCCCTAGAAGGTAGAAGTACTACATAACATTCACCCATTTTCACATTATTATTTTTTTTAGATCATCATAGCATTTAATTAACATGTGGATAAATGTGTTAAAACAAATCATGATTAGCATCTAATGAAAACATACATCCATAGCATGAGCATATAGGAAAATGGAAAGCATACACATAAGAAAATTCATGATACTAAAACCGATGTATATATATATGTATGTCCAATGTATGAATCAAATGTCATATACATGTATCATGCCACTGCTATAAAAAATGAGTGACCACTGAATATGTGACTATACAAAAGATCTAAAAATATGTATGTATATGTACGTCTAGCTACAAAAATGATCTACAAAATGGGGATCCTATCCCCGTGGCATGTGGCTTCCCAAGCCCTCTGGCTCTGGTGCATTGGGAGGAGGCTGCACAGTGGTCTGTGATTGGGATCGATGTGAGAGTGATGCTAATAGGCCTACTCGTATCCATCTAAGCTCCCCCTACAATGAGAAGATGTCCATCCTCACCTGTATCAACTCCTGCTACAGCCACTAGACATCTGTCTAGATCACAATGGTTGGCTGCACGTCAAGCTCATCAATGTGACTTTGAAGAGCATTGCGTGTTGCCTCAGCGACATCAGCCCTCGTCATGGCCACATCTCACTCGACAAACACCATCCGCAACTCCCCTGATAGCTGGTCTTGCTTCCCCCTGGTGGTCATCAGCTCCATAGTCAATTGCAGCACCTTGGCACCTCAATCCTTATATGTGGTCCTTAGACGTGCCACCAACTCAAAAGTGGGGGCATGCCTCCCTACTGAAACAGGCTGATAGGCATCTAGGACTGTCCCCTGAACTTGTGCAGCAGGGGCCACCTTTGAAATGCACTGATCTATGAGCTCAGTCCATCCCTATGCATCCTCTACAACCACAAAGAGAGGGAAAGGAATCAGTATCACATGATATACGTATGGGGATATAAAAACATAAGCATAAATACAAAGAGCAAGAAAGTAATAATAATGTACTATGTATACCTGGATCCCCTGGCTGCCATGTGGGATTAGGGTGTGGATCGACACTGGGGCCTATGCCATCGGTATTGATGGCCACCTTGGGAGATGCTAGTGCTGCTACTGGTGGGACAGTAGGGGTTGGTGATGCTGACGAGACAGGAGTATCTGGTTGGGGAGCTAATCTCCTCCATCGTCATGGCCTCATAGGTGCCACCTCCTCCTCCTCCTCCCCCTCCTTTGCTCTGACTTGTTGACAGGCTCTCCTCCTACCCTATGGTGGCTCCTGAGGCTCCTCCTCCTATAGACCTGGGTCCCCTTCTGGATCACCCTCGCTAAAGACAGGAGCAAGATGATGCCTCTCCCACCACCAGGAGAAATCAGATGCCACCCTGACATTATCCGTTGTCGCCATGGCTGATGGATCATGGTCGAGCTCATCATCATCCGAAAATATGATGTCTATGATGGAAGGGTGAGGGCAGTCACCAAACCTTGCTACATTGCAATTTGCCCTGGTGTATGTGGGCACGTCGGGTGGTATGGTCTAGATACAACCATGCTACCACATGACCTGACTCCAGTAGTATGGTACAATAACAAAATCGTGGTGACCTACTTAAAAATGGTCCTGCTAGAGGTTCCTTAGAAACCTGCCATCATCTAACCACCTGAAAGAGTGGCGAGGTCTCCAATGGACCTCTCTCATGGTGACAATGTCAAAATACAACCTCCAAAACTGTAAATCTCTGAAGCACCACTAGCTTGTCATTTTGTACCAATGGGCCATCGGGATATCATACGGTCGTCGCTTCGAAAAATCGACTGGCTAGGTGCACATGATGTGGGAGAATTCCCACACTTGTAAAAGTGTACACATTGTAAGGCTACTATACTCATAATGGATGCACTACCCCAACTCTTGGTAGAGGTGCGCTAGCATGCTGTGCTCATAGGAAAAAATAGTCCTATGCTCAATCATATCTATGACAAGTGGGACAAGGCCCCCGTGTAGGTACGAGCCTTTTTTGCCTATGGAAAAACAAAAAACTAAGGTCACCGCCATCACCCAGTATAGCAACAACAGTGTCATCCTCCCATGGTCATACCAATGTGTATAAATGTGACCAGTGCTGCCACCATCGTCAATCCGCCCTGTGAAGTAGCGGACGCCCTCACTGCGCTCTCGCACTGACCGAGTGTCATCCAGAGCCACCCATCGTCCATGGATGGGAAGCCCAAGGATTTGGTAAACATCCTCCAAAGTGATCATCATCTCCCCACAAGGAATATGGAAAAAAGAAGTAGTCACATCCCACCGCTCCATCAGTGCGTTGAGCATCCTATCATGATAGTGCATCTCTAGCATAACAAACACATGCCAGAAACTAACTCTCTAAGTGTGTAACCTCGTTAGGAGATAGACAGTCTCTCTACTCTCAAACAAGGTGGAATGATCGCCCTGCAGGATGCTCACAGATCTTCGGATAATCCTGCAAAAAAGTAAAAAGATTTAAGTCAAAGACTTGATCATGCTGAAAAACTATGTAAAAAGATGTATGCGCACCACACAGATGTCCTCAATCTACCATGGTCACCTGGAGGATGCCAGTGCATCCTCGGGAAGGCAACATCGATTCAGGAACCCAATGCACGTCTTGGACATCAGTGTGGGACGGAGACGTAGGCGCACATTTTGGACGCCTACGCACCTCGTGGTGTGGAAAAACTTAAAAAATGAGCTAAATAGCATGAAAATCGAGGCTAAGAAGCCCACGTGGTCAACCTCACTGCCCGCGGTGATGTCATCCCATAGCTTCTCAGGCCTTGACACCTCATACTCTCTCTTGCTCAAAATTTTGTTGACTTTTCTCTCACAAAAATCAACAATTTTCTCATAGTGAATAGTGACAATGACCCTTATGGGGGCCCACCTAGGTATATATAGGCCCCCCGGGGCCCATTTTTCCTGGGGCTCATGGCGCCCCAGTTTCTCCTAACTTTACCCCACCATGCTAGTGGAAAAATAAAGAGGGGGCATACGATCACCTCTTGATCATTTTTTCTCCTCCAAATCAACAACTTTTTCTTGATCATTCTTCTATCCTTGGTAGTTTCTTCCAATTTTTTGAAACTAACTCAAAATTTTAGTTTTGTAGGATACAAGCTCAAACAGTTTTTCATGACCATGATGTTGCTAATTTGTGAGCTCGAAAGCTAGGGGCACCCTCGGTACCAGCCGGCTTGATGTCGGTGACCTTTGTGGTCCCTCTTTGAGGCAAGCATTTATGTAAAACTCAAAGTTCGGGTGAAAATTTTCTTCTCTACTTTAGTGAGGTTGATTTCTTTCCAAAATCGAGCCCACTAAAGTGGGGGAAAAATGTAATGTCATAGAATTGCACCTAGGGGAAATTCCACATTTTTGCATCTTGCCTAGCATTTATGACACCTTAGAAATATTAATGGAAAAATCCCATGAGTCAGAATTTTGTAACTCTGACTCCATGAGGACACATGGTGAGATGACAGAAGCCTAACAAGGTATTTCTCAAAAATCTAGACTCCGGACGCCTGTGCAGCGTGTGGATGTCCGCGCGGTGTGCTAGCGTCATAGCGGTTTTATGAGTTTGAAATGGTGAACCTAGAAGCCTGACCTTGGCGACATGTGTCCAAGATGTTATGTCTCGAATGAAATGGCTATGTGCCGCCCTTGCATGCATTAAAATTCCTTTTGGCCCTCATTTTGGGGTTGGAAGTTGTCAATTCAAGAATCATCACCACTTGCTCTAGTCTTGGTTAAAATTCACCCTTGAATAGCAACACTTCTATTGGCGAAGCAATTCCGAACTAAGGTCCCTCCAGTAGCTACCAGCTCCCCAACAACTAACAACTCCCAGGCAAGCACATCACAGTGCACCTGTGTGCTCTGGAAGAGGATCTCGACCCGTGGGTAATGCTCTCTCTCCTTATCTCTTTTTTCCTACTAGTTCATTTACTACTTTGTGGTGTGGGCTCTACTCTGAAGTGGGTTTTTTTTTCACCACACACTTTGGTTACTTTCTTTACACTCTTTTCCAAACCTAGATGTCAGTGGAGGTGGGAACACCAATACAGGCGTTTGACTGAGGTAGGCCCCTATACAGCCCCAACCTTTTCCCCTGGATCTTTTGTATGCAGGTTACAAATGAGACCTTGGAATTGAGATTTGAACACACAAAGGTGATCTTGTTTCGAGTTCCCTTGTATTTTCCTTTAGTTCATAACTTTCTATTGATTATGTGATTCTTCAATTCCTCTAATTTGAGTCCATTAATAAGACTCTATTCTATCTACTTGAGCTCTTGAGATCTTGATGTAGAGGCAAGGTGTTCATCTCCCTTTCTATGTAAATATAGAGGTTTCTACACAATCTCAGTTGTCAATTCCACAAATTCCTCCACTTAACAACCTACACCTCACCTTGCCCTTGTGGCACCCCAAAACCAGTTTAGACCAATTTTCACCCAATCTTGCCAAAACACCTAGCAATAAAAATGTGGATTAAGATACCCTTTTCAGGGTTATACAACATACCCAAGAATCAAGGTTCACTGTTTTGGACAAATATGGACTTTCAATACACACACCCGATTCTAGGCTTCAAATTTGGCCTAATTTACAAAAGGACCCCCACTCAAACTTACCTCTAAACAAAGATGACCTGAAATAGTCTTAGGACTGATTCCCAAACTCAATATTTCTCAACTTTCAGAGCCCCAAGAGCCTATCTTATCCCTCTGCTCACAAACCCTCCTTAACATTCACAAAAACAAGGGTTTTAAGGAAACTCACAACCCCAGGCTTCTCTCAACACTTATAGGGTTCTAAACACCTCACATTACCTTTGCCATAACTTGAGAAACCCTCACAATCCCACTCCTCTCAACAATTCTCCAATTCACTACTTGGGTTCCTTATTTTCATGGTGGGAACATCCCTGCTCAGCCCTAGAACAACATAACATGCTGAATTTATTCACTTTCTCGGTCTCCAAATCATTCATACATATAACTAACCATGATACAAGCCAATCCACTGAGCCACAGATTTAAAACAATAGGTGGATTGGCTAGTTTGTCATGATGTTACCCCCAAGCCCTTAACACAGAAAACATAGCAACTTTGGTGTTTGCTAATCCCTCACACACCAACAAAGATTTTAAGCCTCCAAACAAATGAAATAAGATATTAAATACATACACAAACAAGTGCTCATAGTCTCAAGACATATCAACCCTGTACGTGCTTGTACCAAGAGGAAAATTTTTAGAAAAACCAGTGGAAGATAGTGATCAGTGTTTGTCAAAATGTCTTTTCTTTATTAGAACTAAACAAAAACCTTCTCCTTGGGATATTAAATGAATATATATTGATTCCAACTTCCAACTGTCTCCTACAACCAACCAACTACTCTATAACAGAAATTTGAACCACTAATGACCGTTGGAGGTCAAGTTTATACCCCTTACACAATTTGATTAACCAACACCAATACATGTTTGCAATGTTTGCGCTTTTTGACCCCATACTTACCCAACTTATTAGAAATGGTTTAATGAGACCTTATTTATATAAGTAACATGACTTAAAGCCATCTACTATCTACCTAGAATCCCTTGTCAACATGATACACATGGAAAACTTATTACAAAAATACCTATTTTAACATATTTTGCAACTTCGTCATTGCATATAATTTAAATGTCTTCAAAGTCACTTGTTGAACCTTCAAGATCCACCTCTCTATCTTTTCCAGGTATAGGTGCCCTTGTACTAGTTCTCCACAACTTGGGACGCCAATGTGTTTTGTGGACGACAGCACATTGTGCTGGCATCCTAGAACTACGCTGATGTCTTTTGGCCGAGAGCTTCTTAGCTGGGGATAAAAACCTAGAAGTCTCATTATCTCGGATCCAAAACTCATTTTCTCAATCCTCTTCACAATTCCATTGATCTATTCAGTTTTGAGGTGTATAAGGGTAGTTCATTCCCTGGTGATCTCTTGAGAAAAAAAAGACCCGTGTGCAACAAATCCCTCTTATATAACAATGTTTAAATTTATTAATGTCGTAGACTACAACTAGCATCTCATTTTTTGTATTAGTGCAATTGAGTTCAATAGGTTGTAGATTTTTTCTTATGTATTTGACAACATATTCCAAATCCCCCCCCTTTTCCTAACACAACATTTATAGAATTTGAGACATCTATATAAATGTGAAAATGGAACTATCTAATTGGGCCCTCTTAAACATGTGCCTTTGTGAGAGAGGTTTTAAGAGCTTCAAAGGATTCTTGGTAGACATGTGTCCATTCAAAATCAATAGATTTAGAAAGAAATACAAATAGAGGAGATCCTATCTTACTGAAGTCTTTAATGAATCTCCTATAATACCCTGCATTTCCAAGTAAAATTCTTAAATATTTCTATTTCTATGGTATAGGTAGAGTTGAGATTACTTCTATTTTGTTAGGGTCTACCTAGAAAATCATCTTCTTGACATGAAATTCCCCAAAATTACACCTTCCTCCACCATCATGAATTATTTCTCATGTCTGAGAGAGAGATTGTGATCTTGGAATATTTGGAGGAGTCTCTCAAGGTTTTCTAATGCCTCTCTATAATAATCTCCATAGGTTGTGAAATAATTTATATATACTTCTATAGAATGATGACAAAAATTAGAAAATATGCTCAAAACAACCCTTGAAAGGTTACATGGATATTAAATAGTCCAAAGGGTAAGAATGAATAATAATAGGTACCCCATGGACATGTGAAGGTTGTTTTGTCTTGATCTTTAGCGGTTATTTTAATTTTATTGTAGCCACTAAATCAATCTAGGAAAGAAAAGTACTTTTTCCTTGCTAAGGAATCGAACACTTGATCAATGAAGGGAAGAGGAAAACAATTGATGTATTTTATTCTCTATAGTCAACACATAATCTCCATTTTAATCCTTTCTTGGGTACTATTACTAATGGGGAGACCCATTGACTATTTGGCCCATTGATTGATTGATATTGGTTATACAAATCCTACATCCAAAAGCTTTTGTAGTTTAATTTTCACACTGTCTTTGAAATCAAGGTTCAACCTTCTTTGGGATTGACACAATAGTTTTCATCCTTCATTTATGTATAATCTATATATGCAAAAATCAGGTTCAATTCCTTTCATGTCATAATAACCCAAAAAACTATTATTTTATTTGTTTGTAGAAGAAATTTTGAGAAATTTATATTGTTGAGATGTCAAATTATTATTGACATTAAGTGTTCTACCAAGTGATATTTTTGTTGGTGTTGTAAAATTCATGAAATATGTAACATATAATCTTGATAAATTTAGGTTACAAATATGTGGAAGCATTTTTTGGAATATCCATGAAGTAAATTCAAAAGCTATTGTAGGTAAAATATTATCCAATGGGCAAGTCAAACATGCTAAACATTGGTCTTTTTGTGGGTCCATCCCATAAGAGTTTTATATAATTCTAGAAATAACTTCATCCCCATCCTAAATATTTACTAATGGGTTGTGTTCAATGGTCATGAGTTTCTATAGAGAGTATTGGTCATCATATTCTAGGTTTGGCTAGACAAGTTGTTCCAAGTTGGAAAGAGGTTGTGCTGGTGGATAGAGGACCAAGTTTTTTGTTATATTTCCATTGGAGATGATTGCATTTCTGGGCCTACATCCTATGAAGGAATATTCTATGGTGAACCATGGTCATCCTAGGATTAATGGATATCCACCTAGGTTAGCCTTAGGTTGCAAGACCACGAAATCTACAGGTTATTCCTATTGAACACAAAATATTGAGAGGGAGGTGAATCAGTATTCTATTAAAGAATTTAGTCATAATCCAACCAATAATCATAAAATATTTAATTGCAACAATGAATGAGTACATGATGAAAATCACAACACAACATAACACATAAACACAAAGATTTTTATGTGGTAAACCAAAGGAGGGAAAAACCATAATAAGGATTAGCTCACAATATATTACAACCGATTATAATATTTTACAAGGCTCACTACCAGGACTCGCTATCCTTAAAAGGCCCACAACCTAAAAATAGATACAAGAAAAAATGGCTACACAACCAAGATGTGAATTGATGTCAGATGCACCTTCCTTGTGTTGAACTTAGTTCTAATGAAGTTCTGGATACAAGATATTGCTTTGCTCAGCAGTCACTCAACATGTACTACAATTCTGCCATTATTCTGATTCCACACATATAAATTCACAAGTTTGCACAAAATCATATTTAACACACACCATACATCACTTCATCTCATCTTCTCTTCTTATTGTGACTCAAGAATATTTCACATATATAACCTATTACATCTGCATACATAAATTAGGCCAACTTAATTAGATGTAGCCCCATTTCGATTCAAAAACACTTTGTCAACTTCATACATGGAAAAAATTATTTGTGCTTGAAAAAATGTGCAAACATTGAATTAAGGTCAATAAATATCTAAAACAGATCCTCTTAACATTCACAATACATATTAATCTTCATAGCACAACTTCAAGCATTAGGTCAGCCATGGGTTAAACTCAACCACAAAATAAGCCAATCCATCTAACATCGATCATCCATGTAATCATATAAGCACACACCATATAGAATATATGTAGTGCTAACACCTGTAAATAATCTCCCAAAATTGTATAGTTTGAAACCAAACACCAAAGGAATGCAGACCAGATAACATTTATCATCTTGTATTGTATAAGCCAAAACATAGTTTGTTGAACTTTTGTCATATGTAAATTTCATCCAGGTTTATAAAAATCATTGAAACCTTGAACATAGATGCATTTAGTAGTACCAAACAACATAATGCAACTACATAAGCCAATCTTATATCATGAGAAAATCCAGTCCAGATTGTTGGATCAAAGTGACACAAAAACTATTTTACTGGATCGGTCAAAACTATCAACAAACATTGTTGACATCAATGAAAACACATGAAAGGGATCCTTCTTCATTCTTTAAAAAACCTCCCTCTTTTTCATTGATGAAAAAATATACCAAAAATTAAATTCAACTTAAAGTAAAAACTTCTCCCCCAAACACAATGTTTAAACTTCTCTAGAAATCTCCAATTCAATTTTAGATTTCTCCCAAAATTTCTAAAAATACTTATCTAGACTTCTTCAACTTCTCCCCCTTTGACATCAAGGACAAAGGGTGTTCCCATGAGACACATGAATATAATAGAAAACTGAAATGAAATAAATGGTTCCCCCATAGGGAGTTATCCCCAAAATTACGTTTGATCATATGTACAGGAAAGAAAAACTGAAAGCAACTGAAAAAAAAGATATACAAGGTAAAATATGTTCACCTAGAGGAGGAATCACCTTCAAGTTACTTGAGAATATATTCCTAGGAATATTTTACATTATCCCAATTATTTTTAACTATAAAAAGTTCCTTATACATTGATTCCAACTCCACCAAGCTTTCCTCTCCCTCTTCTGGAGTATTCCGATAAGGATTTATCTAGTCAAGTTTTTCAAATTCAGTGAGAGCACTTGCTATTTGTATATTCTTAAACTTTACTAGGTCTCCAAGCTATTTGAATCACCTTATATAACATCCTCTTTCTATCTTTATAGAGTGAAAATCTTGTTTTGCAAGTCTGAAATTGCAGCCCAAGAGGCATAGTTTCTATCTTTTGTCAGGTCATAAGTACCAAAGGCATTGGTCAATTGTGACTCTATTGATTCCATTAGGTCCTTAATGCCTTGAGTAGCATCCAACCATCTCATATGATATAATAATAGTATCCAACCATCCGACCTTGATATATGTAGTTGCACATCTCTCTTGAATTTCAAGCAATATTTTCTTTACAATCATCAACTTAGCTTCTTTTGTAGCTTGATCCTTTAGGCTCGAAGTATATTCCTTGAATGAATCAACTATAAAATTCAAATTATCAACAGGTGTTAAAGAATAATCAATAGTGGTACCAGGGGTTGCATCCTATAAAACTTTGATGACATGATTGATTAGCTCAGTCCCCTTCTAATGAGTCTATAATTTATTTTCTCTCAGAGGTGATAAAAGTGTCTCCAATTTCCATTCTCTAAACAAGTGTGATTATATTCAAATCAACATAGCCTTGTTCTGATGAGAGTTGAACCAAATAGGGAGAAATGACTGGTTGAATCCTTATTTTCCTTGTCAGACAAACTTTGAGATTGTTGTTGAAGGATTCTCCAAGTGATTTTGTTGGATCTGTGGTCTTCTGGGGTTCTTCTTCATTTATTTTAATTGTAGATTCTTCTATGTTCTCTTCTCTCTTTTATTCTTCTTCTTTCCTAGAGGTGTTTTCCTTTTTCCTATCTTTCTTTTCATCCTCCTTTTTGTCTTTATTATCTTTATCATCATTATTCTTTTCATCTTTACCCTTTTCTGCTTTTCCATTTTTATTTTCTTTTCCTTCATTTACAGTATCTTCATTCTATTTGTCATGTTGATTTTGAACATTATTATTGACTTCATTCTTATTTTGATCTTCATTATTTTCTCTAGTTGTGTTCTCAGTGTTTTTCGAAGGAGAAGATGTCTTTGGGCATGTGTATCATCACCTGCATTCCTTGGGACATCCAAATGTGGAGTCGCTTCTGCAGGATAAATTTTTACCTCTTCTACTACTACTTGAAAAATAGGTGAATTAGATATGGGAGGAATATTTTCCTCTTCATCAATAACTTTATCTTTTCTAGGCTCCTTGACTTGAGAGTTGTATCAGATGAAGAACCAACAATCATCCCATATTTTAGTGCCATGTATCTTACAATGTCAATTTTTTATCATTTCAACTTTTTTGTGCTTTCCTTCTCTCTGGTCATAAGAATGGTAACTCTTTGCTTCACCTTGAACTAATATGTGTATGCTTCTAGTAGGGTGTCCTTATCCTCCTCAGATAAAGAGGATCCAATATTGTTCAAGGAATCAATTTTGATCTTGTTTTTTTCTTTGACAACTTTATGTCTTCTTTTCACCAAAGCTTTCCATACAACATTAGTTACCTTCTCCTTCATGTTATCCATATTTTCATGCATAATTATCATATACTAAACAGTAGCATCTATAATGGTTTTCTGATCTTTCCCATCAACTTCATCATACAATTTGGTAATGGCTTCTAATAAGAAATCATGTTCTAACATATTACCAGCTAAGGATTCCAATTTTATAAGTGGACGAACTCTTACTAGAGGAGTCTTAGGCTTATTCTCTTTAGCCTTTGATGCACCTTCATCTAATTTTTTTCCTCTTTCCTCTTGTGCATATGAACTCTAAAAGCTTCTTTCTCCTTTCCCATTTCCTCTTCTTTAAATGAATCCACAATATTGAATCTATCCCTCTTTGATTTAGTAGTAGCCTCTTGTGAGGCACCTTCACCGTTGGTGGAAACACTGCTTCTTCTTTTTCTTTTCAATTTTTCTTCTTTCTCCTCTAAACCAAGTTTAATTTCTTCTTACACAACATCGCTTAAGTTTCGATCTCTAGATTATTTATGTTTCTTTATTCTTCTAGAGATAGCTATGGGTGCTACTGGAGGTACATTCTTCCTCTTTGAGGTATGGTTCTAGGTCTGGATGGTGTAGGTATGTCAAATATAGCTGAAGCATTTGCTCCACCTTCTTCCATTTAATGACAGCTGTGGTAGTAGATTTTGGCATTGCAGAGGTAGGGGTAGAAGTTGATCTTCCTAATCTACATGGTTTGGAGGAATCAACAATAGTCTCAACTATTTTAGTTTTTCTCTCTTCTGCAACTTCCCTCAATCTGTCAACATATTCTTTCGAGAAGGTATGCATTCCAAAGAATTATTCAGCCTATTTGTTCACCATTTTTGTTCTAGGAGGTGTTGAAGTCTCCAAGTGTACTATAGTATATTTCTCCTCATATGTGTCATTTCGAGGTAGAGAGGGGTCTTTAGGTGTTCTTAACAATATTTCTATGTATCTCTCAACCTCTTTCTCATCAATTTCATGTCCTAGAGCTTCAATCCATATTTTTCTAGATTCTACCACCTCTATTATGCATTCATCATTGGAGACAAGAAAGGTTATGTCATTTTTATACTTCTCCACTAAAATATCAACAATTCTTTACATGTTCCTTTGGAATATAGAGAAAAATGTATTCAATGCATCAACTTGTGCATTGTATTCTCCAATGTTGTGTAAATAGTCAAAAATTTGGTGTGCAACTGGTCTACTATCCCATGCAATGCTCTTTCTTTCAGGTAGCTATCTCATAAAGTAGAAAAGAAAGCAAATAATTAGTGTCCCATACTTGAAGGAATATTTATTTTTTGGTTTGATGCAAGTTCTCTAGAAGTTTCTACCAAAGAAACTCACACAAATCATAATCCCTCCCATTTACTACCATGTCATGAGTGTTGGAAGAATGAAGAAGGTGACCACTGAGTTTGTTTTCATTGATGCCAAAACTGTTTGGTAACTGGCTAAATAAAATGTGTGTCTATGCTAATCCAATATTTTGATCCAATAATTATCTCAATAAAAGATAATTATATGAGTTTTTGATATGTTTCTTAGGAGTATTAGTTACAACTATGAACGAGATTTCAAAAAAATTGGTTGATCTGACTGAGATATCTAAATGATAGAATTTCAACATTCTTTTGGCTAACAAGGTTAAGAACTGCTTATCTTTTGTGTGTTCCTTATTAGGCCCGAGCCAATCTAATGTGTGGATGACATGTTTTGTTTTGTGTGCCAAAAGGAATTTTGAATTAGGTTGACCTAATTGATGAAGGAAGATATGTCTATGTATATATGTGTGTGTGATGGATAGAAGATAGAGAGAATATAGAGTATGGTATGTGAGTGATGTGACAAGTGTAATAGTGCAAAGTCACTGATAATAATTGTATACATGCAATCAAAGCAAGATTTTGGTTTTCCATAGCTTAACTGGAATTAATCTCAACACTTTGAAGGTGTATTTTTTTAGTTCACTTTTGACAGTGAGCTATACCTTTTTGTATCTTATAAATAATCCATTTTGTATTCAAGCTATGAGCCTTTCAAGGACAATGAATCCTGGCAGTGAGCACTGCAATATCTTGTAACCGGTTATAATATATTGTGAGCTAATCCTCATCGTGGTTTTTCCCATTTTGGGTTTTCCACGTAAAAATCCTGGTGTCAATGTGTTATAATTCCTTTTATGTTTTGGTTTACTTTTGCAGCTAGATGTGGATTGATAATTGGATGGTTAGTAATTAATTGTGTTAGCAGAATACTGATTCACCTCCCTCTTAGTATTTAGTGTATTCAACAATTAGTATTAGAGATTGGTTCCTCTAAAGAAGTCTTGCTTGAGGAAGGTCCCAAAATTTGAATACATGGCTACTTTCATTTCGTCCTTAAGAAACTTCCTCTGGAAGAGGAAGAATAACCGGCCAACAAAAGCTATTCTTTTCCTCTGAAATAAAACTCTGGACCTGAGGAACTTCATGCTACTCTTGAGGAATTGGAAAAAAGTGAAGATGAGAAGGAAACTCTGAAAGGAAACTGAAAGGAAGAAAATGAATGCATTAGAAATTTAAGAGAGCATATCAAAAAGTTAAAGGAATTCCATAGAGAATTCAGTGATCAGTTGAAAAAGGATAATGAAGAAATTACTGGACTGAAGGTGCAAGTAGAAGAAAATAAACGAATTGATGAATGTTGGAAAGTTGAGATTCAGAATAAAATTGATGAATGTACAAATATTGAACAAGAAGTGGTAACCCTAAGATATGATCTGGAAAAATAAAAATCTCATGAAGAAAGATTCAAAAAAAGCTCTACATGGCTTGATGAGTTTATTGCATTTCAGAAAGTTTCTAAGGATAAAAGTGGTCTAGGACTTGAAGAAGGACAAATCTCAAAGGAAAAACTGATTTCCAATAAATTGGACAATCAAAGGAAGTTTCAAGGTAAAAAATCAAATAAAGAACCAAAGGAGAAATAGTGAAAGGATTCATATTCGACAACCTAATTCTCAAAGGTAACCATCTTTTAATGGTTTTTGTTTCTCATGTAATAAATTCGGTCATAAAGCAAAAAAAAGTAAAAGTACAATAAATTGGAATAGAATGAGTTAGAATGTTGGATTCTTTGTTGAAAAATGCTTTTCTTGCAATAAGTTTGGACATAGAGCTACTAAATGTAGAAGCTATATAATGTTGAACAAATTTAATGCTAGTAGAAGGATTCATTATTTTCAAGGCTAGTATTACACATGCAATATCTTTAGACATAAGGATAATCAATGCAAATCAAGGATGAATGAAAATTAGTTTGATCAAAGATATTTTGTGTGCTACACTTGCAACAAACTAGGACATATCTCAAAATTTTGTAGGAGTGAAATTGGGAAGAAACTAATCTAGAACAAAAGAAAAATTTTGTGAACAAAGTGGATCCTACCAAAGTAAGAAAAGAAATGGAAAATATTTGGAGGAAAAAGGATGAACCCTAGAAAAAGGATGAGTCAAATACTTATGTATCTACATCCCATGCAGATCCCTCTTCCAAACACTAAACCCAATAATGGTTTCAAGGGGATTAGTTATAGAGAAATCTAAAATTCACTCGATATATGAGGTCTCAAGCAAAAATACAAGGATATGTGATGTGAGTCATCATTCTGAGGGTATTGGAGAAATATCCAACAAAAAGTACGCAAATTCAGAGAATTATGAAACCTTTCTTGGTTTAGAATGTGTTTCATAAAGTGTTTATCATCTTCAAAAGTTGAAAGGAAATAAATGCAAATTAGGGAAAAAATCATAAGTAATAAAGCAAGAACCTAAATAAAGGAATTTTTTTTTTCACAATTAGGAAGAAGAAGTGCAAGCTGAATTGAGTTTGAAGGCAATTCAGAGCATCATACATCAAAACCCTAGTTCTCAACAATTAGAAAAGGTATTCTTTATTATTTGAATTTTGTGGATTCTAAGTTGAAGGAACTTTTTGTTAAGATTATTCAAGTTGTTTGAGGAAAATTGCCACTCCTACTATTGTGGAAATATCTAAGAGATCCCAACCCATATTTAGAAGATATTCATGGAAAGTGTATGAAAATGATCCTGTGGGTGCGTTCTCGCACATTTTGAGCCATGTGCTACCAACTGAAGATACAAGAACATACATTCATGAAAATCTAGAAGAATTCAATCACCAAGAGCTTAAGGATTTATGGGACAGTGAGTTGATGGGAGAGGATCTACTACTTAAGCCAAAATATGAAAACCTAGTTCAGATGAAGCTAAACGTTTGGAACTGGTTTCCAAAATTTTCTAGTGAGAGTGAGGTGAATTTTGTTAGAATGGAATTTAGTAGGGTTCATAGCAAATTTTTGTGGACAAATGAATTAGGGGTTATCAAAAAGGAAGTAATTTGAGCCATAATTGGTTTTTGCAATGTTGGATCCATTCCAGTTCTAAAGGAAATGAAGAATGATATAGTCACAAGGCTGACTAGTGCCACATTTGACGAAAGAGATTTAACTACAAAGTCTATTGCAAACCCTACCATCAAGTATGTTTCCACCATTATTGGGATTTTTTTTCTCACTAACCTAGTAAACTCTGTATCTACTACAAAAATTCACACCACATATGAAATGGTGGTGAATGGAAAATATTTTGATCTTTGTGAGTTGCTTAGGCTGAAAATTATGGAGAACCTAAGTATGACTAAGGAAAAGAAGAATCCTTTTAAATTTGGCACTTTAGTTGTTTGTTTTCTATTTTATTTCTTGAGTGAGTTTCTATGAAGAAAAAGCATTATATGGGATGGAAACATGTCAGTTTCTCATCATATTTTTGATCATTTGTGTAGTCTAGGAGATTTTAGGGCACAAAACAATGCCCTAACAACATTCTTTGTAGTATTTTAGATTGAATTGCATGAAAGAGACCAGATTCTAAGGAGTCTAGTGAAGAAGTATGAGAAGGAGATAACATTTCTTGTAACTATAGATGAATGCATTATAGAGGTTGTTGAACCTAGAATTTGATGGATTGAACTATTAGGATATGAGATTTAAGAACAAATGGCAGAGAGGTGCATTGAGATTCTATTGAGTATTCCTAAGGACCCCTCTCTACCTAGGCATGGAGCATATGAGGAGAAATATACTAAAGTTCATTTAGTGGCTACCACATCTAAAATAAATAAAGTTGAAGATTTATTCCAAGGATAAAATTTCTCTAAGGATGATTTAGATCAGTTAAAGGAGGCACTTGATCAAAGAAAGGATAAATCAGATTATCTACCCTCCAGACCAAGGAAATCGGGAAGATTATCTTTTGGTGCTACACCAACACCTATTTCTAGTATTGCCACCTCCAGTACTGCTAATATTGAGAAGGGAAAGAGGAAAAAACAATATCCCCATGCATCAGCTGATTTTTCTGCCCCTACTGATCCCAGTACTTGAGTATCTAAGAGAAAGGTCATACCTCCTGCTGCACCATATGTTGCTTCAGGTAAAAGAAGAGTTAAACAAAAGGGAAATAGGAAATAAAATTTGAGTGATGTTGTTCAAGAATAAATAGAACTTGGCATAGAAGAAGAGCATCAACTGAAAAGGAACAAAAGGAGTAGTACCTCATATGAAGAAGCTAAAACTAGAGTTGATATCTCTAGCATATGAGGAGACAAAGGAAGAGGAGGATACGTACATAATCCATGTTCATAAGAAGAAGAATGAAGAAGGCTCATTTGATCCTATGGAGGACATGCCTAACTCTCCTCCGCTAAGTGATCAACCATCTTTAGATCTAGGCGCCTTAGTAAAAAATATGATTGATAATGATCTCATGCCAACTGTTGAGTTGTATGATACAGTTAATGATGAAGAAAAATAAACCATCATAAATGCATTTATTTAGTACATATTCATTTGAAATGTAAAAATGGAGACTATACAGAAAAAGGTAACTGAAGATGTGTAGAAAGAATTAGTACTCAAAAGGCAAGGAGTTGTAAATGTTGAAAATAAGATGAGAAATGATTCCCTAATTTCCTATGGTTCCACTCTCTGAGATAGAAGCTTCCAATCTCCTAAAATAATGTTCTACTAAGTTTAGAGTCATGAAAAGAGTTAACATGTTAATGAATAAGGATCAAGAGAGCATAGAAAAAGTGAGACAAGAAACCCAAGACATAATCAAACAATTAGCAAGGAGTTATGGGGCAAGAACCAACTCTTCATCCCATACAACTCAAGCACAAATACATGTTGATGTCACAGAAGTGTTGGACAATCCAATATTGGAAAATCTTGATGAAACATGTGGTGTGACAGAGACCCCTACTCCTCTGACTCATACAAAAGAGATGACTAGAAAAAGGTATGATGATCAACATAGAGATCATTCTGGTGATAAGAAAAAAGAACATCAAGAATCTACCAAAAACAAGGATGAGAAAAACAAAGATGAAAGTGGAGGGAGTGAGGAAAAAAAGAAGAATAATGAAAAGGATGATAAGGATAAAAGGGAGAAAAAAAATAGAGACAAATCCTCTAGAAATTCATCCAGAGAAGAAGAATAAAAAGAAAAAGAAAAAGAAGAAAAGGAAGAAAGAGGAAGACAAGAAAGCTAATTCATTTGAAGAAAGTAAAAGAGAAAAACCCAAAGTTTATGAGTTGTCATAGACATCCAGAGAATCATCTAGAAGTACTATTAAAGGTATTTTTTCAAGGAAAACTATACTTCAACCTGTGCTTCCACCTGAGCTAGTTAAGATTTCATCACATCCAGGTTATGTTGACTTGACCAAGATTACACCAGGTGATAGAATAAAACTAAGTGGCACTTTTCTCAGCTCTATCACATAGGAAGCTACAAAGTCATATCAAAAGGGAAGTTAATTGATAAATGAAGCTATTAAAGCTTTATAGGAGATAGCCCTCAAGATAGCCCTCAATGTTACAAAATATAACTCTTTAGCTCTAATTGAAAATCTAAAGCTTATAGTTGACTTAGTCAAAGAGTACACATCTAACCTCAAGGTACAAACTACAAAAGAAGTGGAGTTAAGTCTTCTAGAGAAAAGATTGTTGTTTCTACAAGACAGATGTACAATTGCACGTGATAGGGCTTTGAAAATTTTGAAATAAGTAAGAGAATGTGATGAGGAAGCCCAATTGTTGTTTGTCTATTGCATGAAGTGGCCTAAAGCCACTCGAGGTATCAAGGACTTAATAAAATCAATTGTCTCAACTTGTAGATGCCTCTAGAGATTATAAGGTTGTAGATAATAGAAACTATGTTGGATGGGTTTCTATTATATATCTTCAGAGAAATTTTTTCATCCTATAGAGGTAGAAAGAAGATTCTATGAGATGGTATGCCCATCTTGGAGACTTAGTTATGTCTAGACATGTCTCTATATCAAATGCATTGATGGAAGTAGAAAAAATTGAGAAGATGAGCATTTTTCCATCCACTCCAAAAGAGGTAAAAGAATACCTGATGGAATTAGAATCTCTGCATAAAAATCTATCTATAGAAAAAGGAGTCTTGGATGATGGAAATTCGGCTTGGGAAGCGATTCTCAAGGAGTTACAGGGTGCCCCGAGTTCCTGATTTGAAGTTTTTTTATTTTCCCATTCCTTTGTCCTTGATGTTAAAGGGGGAGAAGAGGAGAAGAGTATGTATAAATAATGTCATGTTATGTTATGGTGTTTGGTGTGTTTTGGTGTTCTTGTATATATGATAGGGGGAGTTGAGCACATTAGTGTTTCATGCACAATATTTTGTTTTGAAGCAAGTCTCATTTTTGGCACATGCTCCCATCAATGAAAAAGGGAGAGATTGTTGGAAGAATGAAGAAGGTGACCTGTAGGTTTGTTTTCATTGATTCCAACACTATTTGGTAACTGGATAAGTAAACTATGTCTATGCTGATCCGATATTCTGATATGGAAATTCTCTCAGTAAACAATAATTCTATGAGTTTTTGATATGTTGCTTAGGAGTATTAGTTACAACTATGAACGAGCTTTCAACAATTTTGGTTGATCTAGATGAGAAATCTAAATGACATAAGTTCGACATTCTTTTGGTTGACAAGGTTAAGAACTACTTATCTTTTGTGTGTTTCTTATTAGGATCAGGTTGACCTAATGTGTGGATGATACGTTTTGTTTTGTGCGCCAAAAGGAAATTTGAATTAGGCCGACCTAATTGATGAAGGAAGATATTGCTGTGTATATATGTGTGTGTGATGGATAAAATATAGAGAGAATATAGAGTATGGTATGTGAGTGATGCAAGAAGTGTAATAGTACAATGTCACTGATAATAATTGTATACCTACAACCAAAGTAGGATTTTGGTTTTCTAGAGCTTAACCGAAACTAATCTTAACACTTTGAAGATGTAATTTTTTAGTACACTTTTGGTAGTGAGTGATACCTTTTTGTATCTTGGAAATAAGCCGTTTCGCATTTAGGTTGTGAGCCTTTCAAGGATTGTGAGTCCTATCAGTGAGCCCTATAATATCTTGTAACTGGTTATAATATATTGTGAGCTAATCCTCACTGTTGTTTTTCCCATTTTTGGTTTTCTACGTAAAAATCTTGGTGTCAATATGTTATGATTCCTTTTATGTTTGGTTTAATTTTTTAGCTAGATGTGGATTGATAATTGGATGGTTAGTAATTAATTGTGTTGAAAAATATTGTTTCACCCCCCTCTTAGTATTCAGTGTATTCAACAATGAGAAAAATATTTGCAGTTGCAAATATCAATTTTTCTTTTTTTTAGAAATAGATTTTGAGATCGATCATAATAGATGTATACTTCACTACAGGATTGATGATTGGTTTATTATTTAGTGCCATCCTATCAAATGTGGCACAAGTTAACTACATAACTACATCATTCTTCATAGACTTCAACATTAGTATAGGTCCATTATCACACAATCCAATTACAACCTTAATTGCATCCTTTGAAATTAGTCTAGGCATATCAATCCACATGAATTTTTCATGCATTTTGCTCAGGGATATCTACATACATTTCATCCAAATTACTGCTAAAGTTGGGAGACCAATTCAAAATGTCTAGCTTCTTTCACACTAGGTTTCCATATTATGGTTTCATTAGAAAGTCATCTCTAGTTAACTCTTTAGACCATAAATATTTGAGCACTTGATGATCATATTCTTCTAATTTATAGTAGATATATATTCTTGTGTCTTTTATGGGAAAAATCTTAATTGGGATCTTTGAAAATGCACCATCGGGGTCATTCTCAAACACTTTCCATGAAAACCTCTTAAAACTTTGGTCTAGGTATTTCAGTAATCTCTACTATAATCGATGTAGCCATAAACTCAATTCTACCTTCAAATGTTTGTAAAACTACTTCTAATACAAACCCACAAAGAAAAAATAGCAGTAAATACCTTTTTCACACTTCAATAGAAACTAGGGTTTGAACCAATTTGCCTCTACTCACCTTCAATCACTTCTCAATTCGCTCTGCTTTCTTTCAATTGTGCAAAAGTGATTTAAAAATCAACTAGGGAATTTTCTTTATACATTATCGATTTTCCTCCAAATTTGCATTTAATGCTTCAATTTTCCAAAAGCCAGCAAGCACTTCATTTGAAACAATGTAAACCCTAAAGGCTCCATAATATCTTAGATTTGCATATTTTCTACTAAAATATTTTTTGAAAGTTTAAGCATACCATTCTTCATCATATATCTTCTTGTCACTTCTTGACACCTCATGATTCTAGGGGGTTGTTAGATTTTTATGTTACTACTCCCCCTAAGCCTATCATGGAATTAGTTTTCAGAAGAAATATTTACACTAGATGTAGGAATATATGCATTTGATTCATTATTGTTCTCAAGTTCTCCTTTTTACTCCAAATCTTCACCATTTATTTCTTGACTTCAGTAGGATCAACTTCATTTACTAGATTATTCCTCTATTTTGGTTTAGTCTGTCTTCCATTCTTGCTTCTGCATAATCTTGAAATGTGTCTAGGCTTGTTGAATTTGTAGCACAATTTTTTTTATGACGAAACTAACTTCTATTCATTCTTGATTTGCACTGGTTAGCCTTATGTCCAAATACATTGCATCTATAATAGTAGCCATTGAAGGATTGAAAAATTCTACCAATATTGAATCTATTCAACATTTAACTTCTACACTCAGTAGCTCTATGTCCAAATTTATTGCATACAAAACATTTTCCAAAAAAGGATTCAACATTCTGATTTATTCTACTCCTACATTCTACAACCTTATCTCCAAATTTATTGCATGAAAATAAAATACCATTGAAAGATGGGTACCTTTGAGCATTTGGTTGTTTGATAGGAGGTCTTCTACTATTGATTCTTTTATTCTTGATCTGTCTAACATTTCCTTGAGTCTACTTTTGATTGTCAACCTTGTTAGATGTATTATTTTTCTTTGAAATATTTCCTTCAAGTCCCAAACCACTTTTATCCTTAAAATATCTTTGAATTATAATTAATTCATTTGAGAATTGTAGTAATTATTTTGAATTTTTCCTCATGAACTCTTTCTTTCTCTAGATCAGATCTTAGGGTTACCACCGCTTGTTCAAGATTTGTACATTCACCAACCATTCTTTGTATTTTAGCATTCAAAAAATCCTCAACTCTCTTATTTTCTTCCACTTGCACTTTTAGTCCAGTGATGTATTCATTTTCCTTCTTCAACTATTTATTAACTTCTCTATGTCTTTCTTTGAACTTCTCAATTTTTATCTCATCTTTTTGATGGATTCATTTGCTTCTTCTAGACTTTCCTTAAAAAAAATTTTCTCACTTTCAACTTTGTTAAGATCTTAAAGAGTAGCTTTAAGTTCTTCTTTTTCAAACATGCAACCATCTTCTTCATATTCAATTGCAGAAATTTATTTTGAAGGAATAGGATACCTTTTATCAACCATGTGTTCAAACTCCAAGATCTTCCTCAAGTTGTTAGACCTTCCAAAAAGGAAAAAATATTTGATAAGAATTTTTGAACACGTAGAATAATGAGGGGGGGTGAATCAATATTCTATTAAACCACTTAGTCATAATCCAACCAATTATCATCATATTTAATTGTAGCAATGAATGAGTACATGAAGAAAATCACAACACAACATAATACATAAACATCAAAAAAATTACGTGGAAAACCTAAGGAGGGAAAAACCACGGTAAGGATTAAATCACAATATATTATAACTAGTTATAAGATATTACAGGGATCACTGCTAGGACTCACTATCCTCAAAAAGGCTCACAACTTTAAAATAGCTACAGGAAAAAATGGCTACACAACCAAGATGTGAAATGATGCAAGATGCACCTTCCTTCTGTTGAATTCAGTTCCAATGAAGTTATAGATACAAGATACTACTCTACTCAACAGTCACTCAACATGTACTGCAATTCTACCCTTATTCTAATTTCACACATAATTTCACAAGTTCACACAAAATCATATTTTGCACACACCATACATGACTTCATCTCATCTTCTCATCTTCTTCCAAATCAAGGTTGTTTCACATATATACCCTATTACATTTGTATACACTAATTAGGTTTACCTAATTAGATGTAGCCCCATTTCAATTCAAAAACACTTTGTCGGCTTCATACATGGAAATAAACTTCTTCACGCTAAAAAAACACATGCAAAAATTGAATTAAGGTTGGTACAGATCTAAAATAGATACTTTTAATATTCACAATACATATTAATATTCATAACACAACTTCAATCATTAGGTTGGCTAGGGATTAGACTCAGCCACAAATTAAGCCAATCTATCTAACATCGCTCATCCATGTATTCATATAAGAATGTTCCATCTAGAATATATGTAGTGCTAACACTTGTACATCATATCCCAAAATTATATAGTCTAAAACCAGACATTGGAGGAATGTGGACTAGATAACATTTATCATCTTGTATTGTATAAGCCAGAACATAGCTTTTTGAACATTTGTCACATGTAACTTTTAGCCAGATTGATCAAAATTACTGAAACCTTGAACATAGATGCATTTAGTAGTCCCAAACAACATATTGTAACTACATAATTTGATCTTATATTCTCTGTGAATTCTGACAAGATTTTTGAATTAAAGTGACACAAATCTATTTTACCGAATCAGTCAAAACTATCAACAAACATTATTGGCATCAATGAAAACACATCAAAGAGCTCCTTCTTCATTCTTTCAACAATTCCCATGAGTCAATTATAATGACTAAATTTTTAATGATACCTTATGATTTTCTTATTGATCTATCTGACTATTGTAAGATTATTGGTTTAGGTCTTAAGTCTATTAGTTGAATATTTTTCATTATTTCTCTAGTCATCACATTTATTTCCACCCCTAGATCAAGCAAAGTGTTCTTAATGAAGGTGTTGATTTTCACATCTACCATAGGGTTATCAAGGTCTACATATTTTAGGAGAACTAGGCTAACCAATATAATATTAAAAAGATGTCTTATTACATGGACGGTATGAGGGAGAGTATTTTATTTTTCTTCATGGATTCTTAAGGTATAATTCCCTCGTAGAAATGGTGCGAAATGGCACATCCTTGATAGCTTATATTAGGGTAATTTCAACACATACATTCTTTAGCTTAATCAAGAAGTCAAATTTAGGTTTAGGGTGAGATTTTTGGATGTTCAATATTTCTGGGAATGATGGTTCTTTGCTTGTGATTTTTATTTGTGTCTTTTTTTTTCAGGGTTCTAGTTTTGGTTATTCAGATGGTTGTTAGCTTCAATGTTGGTTCTTTATCGATAATTTCAATGATGTGTGGAGATATTGGTCCAACAAGAATTTTTCTTGAATGTAGGTGAACATCACTAACCTCAACTATATAGGTTGGATATTGGATGGGATCACTAGTATATTCCTATGAACACATTTATTATGAGGGTTTGGTGTAGGTTAAGCAAGAAGTTGAGTTTCTCTTGGTTGTGCAGGGGTAGAATAATTTGGTTTGATATAATGGTTGGATGCTATGGAAAGTTTTATTGTGGCAATGAGTAGCTTACATTTTAGTTCTACCACTATTACTTCCTTACCATTGTTATGGCCATGGGTTTTGAGATTATTTCCACTTTTGATTATAATTTGGAGATTGATATGGTTGTTTTTTCCAGATCCCCAACCATGGAGTCCAATTGGATGATTGTATTCTTGATCAAGGTCAATTTGGCATACTATTCCAAGGTGTATTGTTCCAATTAGGAAAATTTGAATTGACTCCTAGAAATGGAGTTTTGTAAGACAAAGGGTCTTAAGGAATACCTTGTCTCTACTATCAAGGTTTATGTTGGACAATATAAAAAACTTGATCTTCCCCATATTCTAAAGTTAAAAACCCTCTATCTCCTAACTTCATCTACCTCCCTCCCTCCCCTCTCTACTTCTCTCTATCTCTTCTCTCTCTACATCTCCTTACCCCTCTACTTATCTTTATCTCCCCACTCTCTCTCTCTCTTTACCTACCTCTTCCTCCATCACTTTGTATCTCACCTATGTCTCCCTCCATACCTCTTTCACTCTCTACTATCTATCTCTCCTCTCCCTCCCTCCACCTACATCTCTCTCACTCTCTATCCCTCTCTTCCCCCTCTTTTTCTCTAACTCTCTCCTCTTTATCTCATAATTCTCTCTCTCTCCCTCTCACTCTCTCCTCTCTATCTCACCACTCCCTATATCTCCCTCCCTAACTCTCCCTCCCTCCCTCCTTCCCTCTCTAATTCTCTCTATCTATCCTCTCCCTCCCTCTCTTGACCTCACCCTCCCTCCTCTTCTTTTTGTCTCTCCTCTCAGTCTCTCTCACTATTGTCCCTCCCTCTCTCCATCCCCCCTCTTTCTCTCTCAATTTATCATTTTCTCTATCTCACCATTATCTCTCTCTCTCTCTCACTCATGCACACCTCTATCTTCCTCCCTCCTTCCCCTCTCTACTCTATATCTATCCTCTCTCTTTCCCTCTCTATACCTACCTCTACCTCCATAACTCTCTATCCATTGCTCTCTATCTCACCTATGTCTCCTTCCATATCTATTTACCTCTCTACTCTTTATCTTGACTCTCTCTCTCTATCTCACCATTATCACTATCCCTACCTCTCACTCTCTCCTCTCTAAATAACCATTCTCTCTCTCCCACTTTCCCTCCTTCCCTCTCACTCCCTCCTCTCTAAATCACCATTCTCTCTATATCCCACTTTCCCTCCTTCACTCTCTATCTCACCTACCCCTTTCTACCTCTCTCTCCCTCCAATCTCCCTCTCTCTCTCT